>PJEM01004176.1:133365-161586 GCA_004023845.1 Helogale parvula | reverse complement strand
TAGGCAAGTAATAAATTGTATCATTTATCTTGAATGTATCATAGATAAGCTGCTAAAGAACCAGTGCCACTTCAGATAGCTGTGAAATTAGGTGATTAACTAATTGGTACTTAACCTGTTAATTTCTGTATAAGTCTAATTACATGAAATAGAAGTGGGGGTTTTGATTTTTTACTTTGCTTTTCTGTTTGGAGTGTCACTGTAACTACTGTATTGTAAATGACGGAAAATAATTGCATATGTTAAAAAAATAAATAGTGTTATATTAAAAAAAAATCAAAAAAAAAAACAAAACAAAACCAGTTCTAGAATAAACTTCTATGCTATAGAAGTGAAAAAAAAAAATTAGTTGCCCATATATTTGTGGGCCCATGTCTGGTTTCTGTTTTCTATTGCATTGCTCTACGTGTCTGTTTTTGTGCCAGTACCATATCTTCTTGATTATAGCACTGTAATATAGGCTAAAGTCTGGGATTGTTATGCCTCCAGCTTTGGTTTATTTTTTCAACATTACTTTGGCTTTTTGGGGTCCTTTGTGGTTGCATCAAATTTTAGGATTGTTTGTTCTAACTCTGAGGAATGCTGGTGCAATTTTGATTCGGATTGCATTGAATATATAGATTGCTTTGGATAATTTGTTTTTCCAACCCATGAGCATGAACTGTTTTTCCATTTCTTTGTGTCTTCTTCAATTTCTTTCATAAGCTTTCTATAATTTTCAGCATACAGCTCTTTTACCTTTTTGTTTAGGTTTATTCCTAGGTTTTTTCTGGTTCTTGGTGCAGTTATAAGTGAGATTGGTTCCTTGGTATTTCTTTCCGTTGCTTCATTATGGGCATATAGACATGCAGCTGATTTCTCTACATTGATGTTATATCCTGTGACTTTGCTGAATTCATATATCAGTACTAGCAGTTTTTTGGTGGAGTCTTTCAGGTTTCCCATGTACAGTATCATATCATCTGTGAAAAATGAAAGTTTGACTTCTTTGCCAATTTAGATGCCAAGTTGGCTATCCTGACTTTCTTTTGACATCCAGTAACATGATAGATGGTTCTCCATCCCCTTGCTTTCAATCTGCAGGTGTCCTCAGATCTAAAATGATTCTCTTAAAAAATAAAAATAAAGTAAAACAAAATGAGTCTCTTGTAGGCAGCATATAGGTGAATCTTTTTTTTTTTATTCATTTTGATACCCTATGTCTTTTGATTGTGGCATTTAGTCCATTTACATTCAGAGCAATTATTGAAAGATAAGGATTTAGTGTCACTGTTACCTGCAGGTTTTGTGTTTATGGTGATGTCTTTGTCTTTTGTAGTCCTCGGTGCTTTTCACCCACAGAGTCCCCCTTAGGATCTCCTGCAGGGCTGGTTTAGTGGTCACGAACTCCTTCAGTTTTTGTTTGTCTGGGAAACTCCTTATCTCTCCTTCTATTCTGTACGACAGGCTTGCTGGATAAAGAATTCTTGGCTGCATAGTTTTCATATTCAGCACATTGAATATTTCCTGCCACTCATGTCTGGCCTGCCAAGTTTCAGTGGACAGGTCTGCTACTACCCTTACGTGTTTGCCCTTGTAGGTTAAGGGCTGTTTGTCCCTAGCTGCTTTCAGAATTCTCTCTTTATCTTTGTATTTTGCCAGTTTCACTATGATGTGGCGTGGTGTTGACCTGTTTTTGTTGATTTTGAAGGGAGTTCTCTGTGCCTCCTGTACTTGGATATCTGTTTCCTTCCCCAAATTAGGGAAATTCTCAACTATAATTTGTTCAAATAACCCTTTTCCCCCCTTTCTCTCTCTTCCTCTTCTTCTGGAACTCCTACGATACAGGTATTATTTCATTTCATTGAATCAGTTAGGTCTCTAATTATCCCCTCATTGTCTAGTAATTTCTTTTCCCTCTTGTTTTCAGCTTGATCATTTCCCATAATTTTATCTTCTATTTCACCCATTCTCTCCTCTGCTTCTTCCACCCTTGCTGTCCCTGCATCTAGTTTATTTATTTATTTCTTAATTCATTGTGACTACTTCTTAGGTCCTTGATTTCTGCAGCAATAGATTCTCTGCTGTCTTGTATGCTTTATTCAAGCCCAGCTATTAGTCTTATGACTATTTTTCTAAATTGTTGTTCAGATTGTTCAGATATATTGTTTATTTTTTTTTAAATTTTTAATGTTTATTTATTTATTTATTTTTAAATAGTTTATTGTCAAATTGGTTTCAGATATATTGTTTATATCTGTGTTGAGCACAATTCTCTGGCTGTCATTTCCTCCTGGAATTTCTTTTGAGGAGAATTCTTCTGTTTCATCATTTTGGCTAGGCTTCTGTCTTTTCCATGATTTAATAGCTTGTTTTGTGTCCTGCCCCTGCACATACTACTGTATTAAGAAGGGGTCTACGCTGTCCAGGGCCTGGCACTTCAGTGCAGTGTTTTTGGAGTGTGTTGTGTGCACTCTATTGTTATGTCTTTTGCTGCTTTGTCCCACTGCTTGTAGTGGTGGATTGTTTGGACCTTCCACCAAGTGTGCTTTGATTTGTTGATTGAAATATCCCTGGAAAAAAGAAAAACAAGGTGTGTGGTGTGGGGACGCTTTATCCCATACAAGAAGAGAAATGAAAGGGGGAAATTTTTTTTAAAAATAGGCAAAGAATCAAAGAAACTATAAGACTTAATCCAGGGGGGCAGAGAGAGAGAGAGAGAGAAAGAAAGAGAGAGAGAGAGAGAAAGGGGTGGGAACAAAGGTGTAAAAAGAAAAGAGAAAAAAATTACCGATTAAAAAAATTTTTTTATGATTATTTATTTTTAAGAGACAGAACATGAGAGAGGGAGGGGCAGAGAGAGAGGGAATCACAGAATCCAAAGCAGGCTCCAGGCTCTGAGCTGTCAGCACAGAGCCCGACATGGGGCTCAAACCCATGAACTGTGAGATCATGACCTGAGCCTAAGTCAGACACCTAACTGACTGAGCCACCCAGGTGCCCCCAAAAATTGATTAAACAAACAACTGAAAGAAAGAAAGGAAGGAAGGAAGAAAGAAAGGAGGGAAGGGAAGGGAGGGAGGGAGGAAGAAACATAATAGGAATTGATCAAAAATCAAATCAGAAACTATGAGCCTGATTCCAAAGGAAAGAAAACAAGAAAAGAGGAGGGTAGAAAGAAAAAGAAGGGAAAAGAGAAGACAAAGAAAGAAAAGAGGAAAAAACATAATTTAAAAAAATTTTTAAAAAACAGACTAACATACAAAACCACAGGACAGCTGCCTGTTGGTGCCTGGGCTGGGGGGCTGTGATGGTCTGGAGGAGAGGCTGCCTGGTTAGGTTAATGTCATTCTCACTCTGGTAGGTAAGCAGCTCCTAGGCACGGAGAGGTGGGGTTTGGTGCAAGCGGGACCCACCTCCACTGGGGATCACTGTGCTGTTCCCTGAAGCCCCACCGTGTTGCCTATGGGGAGAAAAATGGGGACACCCCAGCATCTCCTCCCCAGACCAGGTGTCTCAAACCACACTGTTCAGGCAGCCCTCACGGAGTAGCTTGGGCAGCTGGCCTGCCTTCCTCGGCGCTTGGCTGGGATTCAAATCCTGATGTCTTAAAGGATTCCACACCCCGTGGACCCTGCGGTAGTGCCACGCTGTGCAACCAACAAAGGGCCTCTGGCTGGTGCCTGCAGGGTCTTTTGTCATGGGCGGGGGGGCACTAAACCCTCCTCCCACAGTACTGGAGACCTGGGAATACTCACTCCCGGCGTGTCCCCCGAGATCGCTCCGGCACCCCGGGGCCCGCTCCCTACCCCACCAGGTGCACGCACATGGCGGCAGCTCCGGTCCAGGGAAAAGTCGTGCACCCCTGAAAACTCCAGTCTTTAGCTCCTAAACCTGTCTGCAAAGTAGAAAGTGGCTCTCTCCCTATTTTTCACTCCTCAGTCCATGGTCCAGAGAGGTTTTTCTCTTGTCCGAACACAAAACCACACTTCCACAGCCTCTTTCCCTCCTTTTGTCTCTCCATAGAAGGGGTTTCCCCTCTTTGTACCCATGACACCTGTTTTCTCTCCCAGTTCGTAAACAGGCTCCTCTGTCCCACCAAGCTCTGTCCACCTGCGGAGATCTTTCTGTCACTCCACAGCCTGTATTCTTGGATATTCCAGGTGTTCTGACCTCAGTACAGCTGTTGGAGGAACGAGGGACGTTCTGGTCCCCTAACGAATCTGTCCTCTTAACTCCTGATTCTCCTCTTCTGTTCCCTGGAAAAGTTTGTGTAGACCCATTTGTGTTCAGAGAATGTACTCCATATAATTTCAGTCATCTTAAACTTATTGAGACTTGTCGTGTCCCAGAATATAGTTGTTCTTGGTAAATGCTCTGCGTGCACTAGAAGAGAACATGTCTTCTGCTGTTGGCAGGCATAGTTTCCTAGGCCAGTTGGCTCAAGCTCCTTGACAGTGTTGTTCAAGTCTTCCACTTTCTTCCTTATGTCTGTCTGCTTATTGTATCAACTCTTGAGAAAGGGGTATTGATCTCTGCGATTGTGGATTTCTTTCTCTTTTCAGGTTTATCAATTTTGCTTCATGTGTTGTGAATCTGTTATTAAGTGCATACATGTTTAGGATTATTATGTCTTCTTAATGAAATGAATTTTGAAATAGCTGTCTTAATCTTCATTAATATTCCTTGCTGTGAACCGTACTCTGATGTTAATAAAGGTAGTCCAGTGTTCTTCTGACTAGTGTTAGGGTGGTATATCTTTTTCCATTCTTTTACTTTTTACCCTATTTGTATCTTTATATTTCAAATATATTTATTACAGGCAGCATGTAGCTGGGTTTTTCTTTTCTTTTAAATCCAATCTGACAATCCCTTCCTTTTAATTGGGGGTCTTTAAACCATCTTCATTTAATGTGTTTTGTGCCATTGTTGGGCCTGAATCTGTCACCTTGCCATTTGTGTTCTATAGTTCCCATCTGTTCTTTGTTTCTTATTCTCTTTATTTTTTTGGCCTTCTTTTGGATTGAGTTTTTAACTATTAAATGTTGACTATAATTTCCTCTTCTTTTTCTGGCTTCTTAGGATGGAAGCTAAGGTTGTTGTTTTGAGAAACCTCTGTTCTATCATCAATGTTTAATGTACTGAATTTCTTCTTTTAGCTACATTCTTCCAAATTTTTATATGTTCTCATTTCCATTCAGTTCAAAATACTTTCTCAGTTCCTTTTGGTTTTTTCTTTTCCCACAAGTCATTTAAAAGTAGCAGTGTGTTTTTTAGTTATCGTATTAGCTATATGTCTTAGTGGTTTTTTTGTGCTTTATTTAGAGTTTATAGTATCCATTTCTGACTTACCACCTTCAAGTAATATCATACGACTTCGTGTATAGTATAAGAACATACAATGGTGTACATCCATTTCCAGCCTCAGCTTTGTGCTCTTACTGTCTTCCATATGTTTATAACATATTTAGAAGTAAACCAAACCATATATCGTTATTATTTTTGCTTTAAACAATTATCTCTTAAGGAGACATACAATTCTTTCAGTATTGATTTATATTTGCTATTATTGCCATATTTTATATTTGCTATTTTCAATGTTTTTCATTCCTTTTATAGATCTAAACTTCTTTCTTCTGCTCAAAGGACTTCCTTTATTTCTTTTTTGGCACTTTATTTGTTTTTGAGAGAGTGCAAGCAGGGGAGGGGCAGAGAGGGAGGAGAACAGAGGATCTGAAGCAGGCTCTGAGCTGACAGCAGTGAGCCTGATGTGGGGCTTAAACTCAGGAAGTATGAGATCATGATTAGAGCTGAAGTCAGTTGCTCAGCTGACTGAGCCACCCAGGTGCCCCTCCCTTACTATTTCTTTTTTTTTTCTCTGTTGATGATTACATAATATTTATTGCTGTTTAGGATCAACAATTTCTAATGATACTTTATATTGAAATATACTTCTTGAATATTATTATTTTACTTCAAGTCTAATTTTAGTTCCAGAGAAGACAGTGCCGTCTTAAAGGCTCAGATAAGGTTTTCTTTTTCTCTTACTCCAGGAAGGTCACTTAACAACAAATATTTGAAGTTTCTTAAGTGATATAAAGCAATGACGCCTTTGTCTGTGACATTCCCACATGAAATTATTTCCATTACCAGTACACTCTTTTGTAAATTTTCAAGTTTACCAAGTTTCTCCAAACAGTTATCCACAATATAATGACACTTGCATAGCCTTATTTTTTCAACATGCTGTAGGCCATCCAGGTCATCAAAGCCAATGTTTATAATACAAGAGTCGGTGGCATCAATTGCCTGAATCTTTTTTTGTTTTTTGTTTTTTTTAAATTTTTTAATGTCTTTATTTTACTTTGAGAGACAGAGCAGAGAGCGAGCAGGGGAGGGGCAGAGAGAGAGGACGACAAAGAATTTGAGCAAGCTCCAGGCTCTGAGCTGTCAGCACACAGCCTGACACAGGGCTCGAACCCACGGACTGTGAGATCATGACCTGAGCCAAGTCGGATGCTTAACCAACTGAGCCACCCAGGTGCCCCCAATTGCCTGAATCTTGTATTTGCCCAGAGGTCCTGTCGGGAGGTGGTTGTGGTCCTTGTGCCCCCTCTCCTGGCCGTGGTAGCCCACGGTGGCCCCACAGCACAGCAGTCACTCCGAGGCTGCCCTGTTGGGTCCCACATCCCTGATGCGTTCATAATCCACTTTATTAAATATGGCATTCAGCCAGCCCCAGAAGTATCTGCAGTCACATGACCATGGGAGTTTTTTTAAGTCACACAACTGCTGGGAAATTTTTCCAAACAGCATCATTTGATGGCATTGGAGGGAGGGAGGAAGCGAGCATGCCCCCATCTACGGCGCCGCTGGCCTGCCCCTCCCCTCCTTTACTATTTCTTATGCAGGTCTGCTGATGATTAATTCCTTCAGCTTTTGTGTGTGAGAAAGTCTTTATGTTGCCTTTGTTTTTGGAGGTATTTTCACTGGGTATTGAATTCTAGGTTCCGTTGTTTGTTTTCAGTGCTGTAAAGATGTTTCTCCTCTACTACCTTCCTGCTTCCATTGTTTCCAACAAGAAATCTGTATTATTCTAATCGTTTTTTTCTTCTGCATGTAATATATGGCTTTTTGGGTTTGGGTTTGTTTTTTTTTGTTTTTTGGCCTCTTCTAAGATTTTCTCTTTACCATTATTGTTAAGCAATTTGATGACGAAACACCTTGGTAGTGATCTTCATGTTTTTACGCTTGAGTTTCTTGGACTTCTTCCATCTGTGGGTTTATAGTTTTCTTTATATTTGGAAAATTATCAGCTATTGTTTCTTCAGATATTTTCTTCTATGCCTCTACTCGACACACTCAATATTTTCTCTACTTTCTTAACTCTATTGAATATACTTATAATAATCGTTCTAGTGTCCTTCTCTATTAATTCTGTTACCTGTGTCATTTGGGGGGTCTTTTCCATTTGATTGATTTTTATTCTCATTATAGGTCACCTTTTCCTGATTCTTGGTATGCCTGGTAACTTTTTATTACACTCTTGACATTTTGATTTTGACTTTCTTGGGTGACAGATATTTTTGTATCCCTATAAATAGTTTTGAGCTGTATTCTGTGTTATAGTTAAATTATTTAGAAATAGGATTTTCCTTCTGAGACTGGCTTGTCAGCCTTACCAGGTGATCAGAGCTGCATTTGGTCTAGAGCTAAAGTTTCTTCACTGTTAAGGTACTAGCATTCTAAGTATTCTACCTGATGTGCATTAATTATAAGAATTGTCCACTGTCACCAGCTGTGAGAACACAAACCATTGCTGGGGCCGTGTGGTCACCTCTCTAATCTTCTGAGGTTGTTTTTTTTTTCAGCCTTGGGCAGTTTTTCCCACGTGTGCACTGGTCCGTATTTAGCTGGACTCAAGGGGGACCCTTTATGCATCTTCAGCGCTCTCTCTCGCTGTCTGTGCAGCTCTCTCCTCTCCTGTACTCTGCCTTACAGACTACACACCTTGGCCTCCCTGGCCTCCCAGCTCCATCTCCTCAACTCTGGAAGACCTGCTCTTCCCAGGTCCCTCGTCCCTGTGCCACTGACTGCAAGCTTTCTGGGCAGTTAGCGAGGATAATTGTAGGGCTTACCTTGGTTCCTGTCCCCCAGAGATCACTGTGCTGCACTGCTGATGCCCAGTGTCTGAAAATCATTGTTCAATATACTCCGTCTGGAGTATTCTCGTCATTCTAGGCAAGAGGGTAAAATCTGGTCTGTGTTACTCCATCTTGGCTGAAAGAGAAAGTTTTAGAACTAATTTGAGTTTTGAGGGCTGGAACAAACATGGAGTGAAATGAGTACAGCCTAACTGAGCCAGAAAGTCTTCAATTTATCCTGTAGCATAAACCAAGATAAGGGGAAATGTATCACTTTTATTTTGGTGGAAAACCACCTAATTTTTTTTATTGTCCTTCCATTTTCTGAATATCGTTTCTGCAGAGGAAAAAAAAATCCAACCAACTTTATTATGACATTACACAACCCAGAATAAATTACATCTAATTCCTACTGACAGCTTTGTGGGAGCCACTAGGAAAAGAGAACTGACATGAGTGTTATTCAGTAAGTCAAATTAGCATGCCTGAACCTGGGTGACTGCTGGCTTATGTAACACTATCATATCAATAATAATGAGATTTAACTTGAAGACTTCAGTCACGTGATTCTTAAGTCACAAACCTGAAGGTCCTTTCTGGATATATTTTAGAATGAAATGGTCACGTGTTTTGTAAATGGGCTAAAACCCTTCTAAAACCAACCTCACTGTTCTTCTTGATTGCCTCATACAGGCCCTTAGCCCCAAGAACAGCCCTGGGAGAGGTGACCGCCCAGGGTCAGAGTGCTCAGGGCTTCCTGGCCCCTACCCTCCTCGGTCCCTCCCGATCTAAACAGGAGGTTAGTGGGGGGCACTTCCTAAATATCAAGAGGCTTATAGGCCGACTCCATATTAAATAGGTCAAAAGTCAATACCAAATTTGTAGACCTGAGGACCCTTAGAGCTTGATTTTTGCTGTACGGGCATCGGGGAGGAAGTGGTTAGACTAGTTTACTTTTTCCCAATCAGAATGTTTACATGAGCCAATCCTGCTAACGGCCAGAGAGCATAACCTCATCTGTCACAGCCGTTTGTAATCCCACAGTTTGTTATAAGGGTTGATGGTTGGAGGAGGCAGAGAGAAAATGTCATTTTCGGGTATTTTGAGTTTTAGTCCACTTACATCATCTGGTCCATACCATACTGGGTTCCTAAGCACAGTATTTATGGTAGAGACAGTAGTACACGGCTGCAACATGAGCCCTGTGCTTCGGAGTGAGCATCAGTGGAAGTCAGATTAGCAAATTTTGCATCTCAACAAAGTGCTCAAAGCAGAACAGCAACCAGACTGAGCCTGGGAACAAAAGCATAGAGAGAAATGTAATTGGTCACTTCACCATATGTGTGCGTGTGTGTGTGTGTGCGCGTGCGTGGGTGAATTACATGAGCCCTGCAGCCCATGGCCATGAGTGGTGAACAGAGAGGTCATTATTCCCCATCCCAGCAGGCCTCCCGCTGGGTCTTTCATTTTGTTCATGGCACAGCTCCCCTTCTGTTTGCCCGGGCTGGAAACCTCGCCCTGTGCTCTGACTTTTTCCTCCCTCCAAAGAGCAGCCAGGTCCTCAGAGCCTCTCAGATTGTGTCTGTGGGCAACCCCCCTTCTCCCTCCCGGACACCCACCCCCCTCCCCGGTGTTACCTGGACCATCGAGGCAGCCTCCATGCAGGCCCTGGCTTCCATTCTCCACCCTCTTCCTCATCCTAGTCAGCAGATTGCTGCCACGGTGATTTTTCTGGAACACAGCTCCACTCACAGTGAACAGGCTCCCCTCTTCAGAAGTTATATTGGGTTTGGAAACAAATCCCCTTAGTGTGGCCTCCCAGGGCATCATGGATGGATGATGGGGGCCTCACCTCTGCTTTTCTAAATGTGTTTCTCGTGACCCCCTCCTGAGGACCTCACGCTTCAGCATCAACTGAATTCCTACCACTGCTTCTGGGAGGGTGCCCTGGAATTCGCTTGCAAGGGCTGCAGTGAGAGCACCACAGCGCAGGCGGCTGAAACACAGAAACTTCTTACCCCCTAGTCTGGAAACCAGAAGTCCGAGGTCAGGGGGCAGCAGAGCTGTTCCTTCTGAGGGCTGAAGGAGAATCCCATCCCGACCCCCTAGCTTCTAGGGGCTGATTGGCAGTCTTTGGCTTTCTTTGGCTTGTGTCCAAATCTTCCCCATTTTATAAGAGCATCGGTCGTATTGGTAGGGCCCACCCTACCGTAGGATGACCTCAGCTTAACTCAGTTACATCTGCATTGACCCCTCTTCCAAATAAAGTCCCGTTCTGAAGCAGTGTGGGTAGGGACCCTGAGGGGAGGGGGCACAATTCAACCCATGACAACTGTACTTCTCTGTTGAATTAGGGGTAGAGAGGGTTGGAAGGAACAGAGTGAAGTGATATGATGCATATTTAGTATGTTAAAGATCTGAGCAGCGCTGGCGTAAGGAACCTAGCATCTCCAAACTTACTGGACCAGTGCCCACTCTCTCATTTAAAGCCACCAAACTGGAGTCCTGTGGGACACACTTTGGGAAACACTGTCTTCCGTCCCTGACTTCTGGATTTACAAGACAGCTGTATATTCTGGAGGGCTGAAACGTGGCTGAGAGGCCAAAGCAGGGAGAGGAGAGCTGCTCCCGGAGGCCCTGGGGCCGGACACCATGTGGCCTCCCAGGAAGGCGACAGCGGAGGGGCTCAGGGTGGACGGGAGGGGCAGCAGGAGGGCGAGGCTCCCTGGATGCCTGTGGTTTGAACGCCTGGCTCTCCGCCAGAGCAGGGACCAGCTGCTTGCCTGCTTGTGACCCACGCCGTCCAAACCTCTGGCCCAAGACCCTCTTGCTGTGTCCCACCTTCCAAATCACAGCCGGGCTACTGCGGGGTGCAATGTTTTTCTATCACGGAAGCATTTCAACCACTTCCCAGTGATATTTTCTTAACGACTCTGGGCAAATAGAGTCGCCGTCCTACCCGGAGACGCAGTCTTAGAGATCCCGCGGAGGAAATTCTATTTCAAGAAAGTGAGGATTTAATTAAATAAATACACATTTAATTTCCCGTGTGTGGTCGCTTTCAAGAGACAATCAGTCATCTACTCTAAAGTGTGTGTTTCAGGCACTCACGGGGCACTTACTAACCTCCAAATGCCACCGGCCCAGCAGGGTCCGGCCTCAGAAAGATATTTTCCTGTTAATGGATAATTCCGCAGCAGGGTCCCCTCTTTGGTGGTGTTAAAGGGGTTCTGTGTGCCCTGCTTCCCTGTGCAGCAGGCGAAGCTTACGGGGGCGGGGCTGGAGACCGTTAATAACAAGGCTTCTGTGTTTCTCCACACAGCTGATACCTATGTGGTTGCCAATGATTCAGTCAAATATCAAGGTAAGTCCTCCCTGGGTGGACTGGCAGGTCACTTCCCCGCAGAGAAGGTCATAACACTAATAGGGCTCCCCGATGCTCTGCTTACTGTGGAGAAAGGTGAACTCACCCTGCTCTCGGCCGCCCGGCGCTGATAAAGTGGGAGACTGTGGGCCGGGCGAGGGCCGGGCAGCCCCAGGTCACGGCAGGGGCCCCGCTCGCTCTGCGATGAGGATGTGGGCAGAGGGGGGTCCCAGAGTCTGGACGCGGCTCAGCTCCTGACTTTGGACACACATGGGATCTGCACCCACATGTGTTCATTGCTATTTCCTGGCCACTAAAATGGACTTTTTGTGGGGCACCTGGCTGGCTCAGACAATCGAGCATATGACCCTTGATCTCGGGGTCATGAGTTCAAGCCCCACACGGGGTGTAGAGATTACTTAAAATAATAAAATAAATCAACTTTAAAAAATAAAATGGCTTTAAAAAATGCTTATTTATTTTTGAGAGAGTGCAAGTGGGGGAGGGGCTGGGAGAGGGGGACAGAGTATCCAAAGCAGGCTCTTGCTGACAGCAGAGAGCCCCATGTAGGGCTCGAACTCCTGAACCGTGAGATCATGACCTGAGCTGATCAGATGCTCAACCAACTGAGCCACCCTAAAATAGACTTTTTGTGACAGAAGAATTCTATTAAGAAAGGATAACATTGACTGACTTGAGCTAGAAGGGAAGGGAGCTGGCCCCGCCCCTTGTTTTGCAAATGAGGAAACGTGGGACCAGAAAGAAGAGTAACTGGACCAGGCCCCCCCAGCCAGGAAGGAAAGACCCTGTCCGCGTGACTTTTCCTCTGCCAGGCCCCACCTAGGCCAGACGTACTCCACGACCAGTAAAGGTTACCCGACATAATGAGGGCACCGCTGAGCCACCGGCTCCAAACCTGGGCTCCATCTACAGCCATCGTGAGGTTACAGGGCAAGCAGGGGGCAGAAGATGGAAACCTTCTGGCTGAATTTCTTCTCAGAGTTGGGGGTGGGATGGTGGTGGGAAAAAGAGGGGTCACCTCAAGGTACCCAGACACCAAGAGAGAAATGCAGCCATTTGCAGCGACTACAGGCGTGGTCTTGTTTGTGGTGTTGGTGCAGTTTGGAGCCACAGGTGGGGGCCCCCGGCACCCCTGAAAACCTCGTCTCCCGCTAGCTTTTGCTGTGAAAAGTTGCTTGTACTTCCTTCTTGAGGCATTTGGTTGCCCCAACTGCCTGCTTTGTGGAAATCTGAGACCCAGCTTCTCCGTGTGCACTAACATGAGAACAGAGAGACTGTAATCATGATTAAAATGTAATGAGCACGTATCATGTGCCAACTTTGGTTCTAAACCCTCCATTAACTCATTTATCCTTAAAAAATAAAAAGCCAAACAAACCCATGAGGTGTTATTGTTCCCAGTTTGTCCATGAAAAAAATCCAAACACAGACCGGAAAACCTTGTTCCCAGGGCTGTCCACAAAGGAGCTAGGATTTGAACCCAGGGAGCTGGCCGCAGAGCCCAGGCCCTTCACCGCTGCCCCAGGCCCTTGTGGTGCATAGCTCCCGGGGGTCAAGTGTACGTGTCAGCTCTAATATTGCAGTGGATGGGTCAAGTGGGATTGGCATTGCTGGGGTGGATCTGGGCCAGAGTGACTTTAGAATCGTGCTGCCTGCCCACGCCCCCTGCCCCGCAAGCTGCCAAATTGGAGAGCCCGACAGCCCTTGAGCCATGCAAGAGACGCCTTGCAGGAGACGCCCCCCTCTCCCCTGGGCCGGCGCCCTCTGGGTTGACCTTGCACATTGGAAGGAAAGAGACTAAACGTAGATGTCTTGCCCTTTCTTCCTTTCTTAACAGCACTTATCCGCCGGACTCCAGCTTCGCCTCCAGGCCATTCAGAACAACGTGAACCACCACAGCCTCCGGGTGCTGCCGGGCTCGGCCCAGAGCAGCGCCGGCCTGGTGGCCCTTCGCAAGTGGCTGCAGTGCACCCAGTTCAAGATGGCCCAGGTGGAGATCCAGTCCTCGGAGGCGGCCTCTCAGTTTTATCCTCTATGAGCGGACTCCTCGGCTCTCAGTGTCAACACTCTGGTTTAGCAATAATGGGTTTCAAAACAACACAATTTGATCCAAGCAGGCTGGGGACACACCGGGACTGTCCATTCTCTTTCTAGTCTAGTAAAAGACGTGCAAAGGCCAGAGAGGGCCAACAATGAAGCTTTCTTGCTACACATATTTCTGATGACTCCTTGGGCTATCTGATTAAGTGTTTCCTTACATTATTTTTTAAAAAAACCAAATCATTTTTCTTTAACTAACTTCTATTTTTTTTAAGAAAAAAAAATAGACTGGTGGGTACTCACAGAAAAGTTGTATAAGTCCCCCTGTTGCTATTTTTGATGATAGAGAATAAATAGGGTTTTTGAAACCTTTGTAGTGTTTTTTCTTAAAATCCACTCTTGGCAATGCAATAAAAAACCCGTCACCACAAGCCAGTGACACTTGACTGAAGCTTTTTGTCATTATCCTGGGAAAAGTGGCAGCTTGCAAGGACCATTACAAAGTGCACTTAGAAATTAGGTGGTCAACCTGTGCCAACTGTTTTTCTTTGTTTTATAATCTCATTTTTCCAAAACTGTCCAGTACGTTTTATTATTTTTAAAACTAATTTTTCAACTCATTCGTTCTAGGCTGTACTTTCTTGTAAGCTTTATGATAACCACTTAAGTTTTGTGAATAATAAATTTTATTCTTTTGTTAACACTTGTAATACAATTCAATTTAACACTGTAGATCGCACACTGGACCAGATGACTTCTCGCGCTGGCACAGAACACCGCACCTGGAGTTACGTTTCATAAAACAGAATTTTAATAGTGTAAGAGCGCCAGGATTTGTCAGCACTCCTACTTAGCATTTGACTGTGCATTCACAAATGATCTCTCTCTTCTCTACCCCTGTAATGCACTGACAAGAAGACTTACTATACATTTAAGCTGTATATTGACATGCTATTAAATGCATTTTTTATGATCTCTGTGAGCCTGGGGTTTTTTAAAATCAGTTTATACGTTTCTTATAAACTTGAGAAACTCCCCTAACTTCCCTTAAAACTAAAGTACAATAATGCAGAGGAAAGGCTTTCTTTCATGTCATTTTGGTAAAAGAAATACACAATTTATTTCAAGTCTGTTTTCCAGGAAGGAGCTGAGGGCATGAGGCTTTTTTGTTTTTTAATGTTGGTTATTTGGAGGCCTCTCTCTTCTGCTGGGAAGTCCGATATCTTCATGCTTCTTAGGGGGAAACAGGTCCTCCAATGTTTAAGTGTTTCACGTGAGTTCTAGAAAGACAGGCGTGGGAGAGTTTCTCCCTATGAAAACCTGCCGGAAGCTGGTCGGTTCCTAGATGAAGAATATGCAGTGATCATTCTTTATATTTTACAAACGAGCTCCTAGGAAAGGTCCCCCCCAGCTAGAATGCTCCCCGTTGGGCTTGGCTATGACTCCGTGACCGTCCCGTCTTGTATAGAAAGTTGTGCGTGTATGTCTCTCACTTGTAAGCTCTGACAGCTTTGAGGTTATGTCCTGTTCCTGTTTCGCCAGCATCGGGCACGTAGTACGGGCTTAATTAATGTCTATTGAACTGAACAGATTTGATTAAAACAGGTCTTTCTTGAGCCACCCAGTGGGCTCAGCAAGGGCTGAACTGTGATGTTTTCTTTTTGAGCAGCGATTCCTGGAGGGGGTAATGGAAACGGGCCAGAGGGGGAGGCCTTCACTGCTTTCCCTGTGAGGGGTCTAACTGACTTCCCCATCTTGGCTCTGCTGTCGCCCAGCCCTTTGCCAGCGCTGAGCCCACCCTACCGCGGGCAGCCGGGATCTTAGCCGACCCTCCTACCAGTAGACAAGGTCCAGGGGCCTCCACAGGCTCTTCTCCAACCCCAGGTCTTCAAGTGGACTCTGTTTCCCTTTGTATTTTTTTTTTAATGTTTATTCTTGTGAGAGAGAAAGAGAGAGAGAGAGAGACTGAGCATGAGTGGGGGAGGGGCAGAGAGAGAGGGAGACACAGAATCCAAAGCAGGCTCCAGGCTCTGAGCTATCAGCACAGAGCCCAACATGGGGCTCGAACTCACAAACTGTGAGGTCATGATCTGAGTCAAAGTCGGAAGCTCAACCAACTGAGCCACCCAGGCACCCGCCCCAGTTTCCCTTTGTATTTGCATCTCCCCACCCCCTCCTTTTCCCCTGCCAAGCGCTGGAGATGAGCCCTCAATTCAGCCCTCTTGACTGGGCTTTTATTTCCGACTGTCCGGACAGGTTTCCTTTACCCCAGGTCTGGGACCCTGCCACCTCTCTGGTCTACAGAGACCAGGAAGCTTCTTCTCTGGCCTATGTGCCCTCGCCCCCTTCCCCAGTGTCCTCATCTTCTTTTTATATCCTTCTGTCAGCCAGTCAACCCCGCCCCCACCCCCGGGGTGAGTCAGACTCAGGCTCTTAGGGAAGGAGGGGCAGATGGGAGTTAGCAGGAGTGGCCCTAACAGGTAAGAGGAGAAGCCATTCACCTAGATCAGGGGTGGGCCCATTGCCCGTTTTTGTAAGGTTTTACTGGAACACAGTCACACCACCGCGTACGTACTATCTTTGATGGTTTTGTGCTACGGGGGCAGAGTTGAAGAGGTAGGACAGAGACGTGCGGCCCAAAGAGCCTAAAACAGTCACCGTCTGGCCCTTTGCAGAAAAAGTCTGCTGGCCCCTGGCCTAGCCGAAGGCCGCCGAGAGAGACTGCGTCGGACCTTTGCACGGATGTAGTTTTCTGCCACCTCAGGGCTTCCGAAATGTCATCCCTAATATTTCCTCATCTGTAAAATTGGGGCAATGGCACATTCTACTTCATAGGGTTGTTGAGGTGATACAAGGATGCAAGCAAAGAGAGCAATGCCTGGCATGTGGTAAGCACTCAGTAAAAGTTATGAGTTGTTATTCTTTTTGTCATGTCGAAGCCTAGGGAAGTAAAGCGACTCGCCCAAGGTCACATGGCTAATAAGAGGCAGGGCTGGAACCTGACCGCAGGCTGGCTAATGCCAAGGACTAGTTTCTCAACCACTACCTGTATTCATTCCTGCCATACTACCCCCGCCCAGCTCCCGGTGATGGCCGGGCAGCCACAGAAGGCAGAGAGAATCCAACACACTTCTCCGGATCTAGATTCGGCCAGTACTAATTATTGGCTTGGATAGGGTCAAGGCTTAGAGTCAGTGTTCCTTCCCCGTGAAATCCTCCTGGCTTCAGAGTACAAACAGAACATTCTGAGATTCCCAAGGGTAGAATGAACCAGGATCTGCAAACGCATAGATCCATGATTGCTTGCCATGGGCATGCCTCTTACCAGCCAGGTGACCTTGGACCAGATACTAAACCTCTGTGGACCTCTGTTTTTCCTTATCTGTAAAATGGAGCTATCTACCCATCTCCCAGGGGAGATGGAGAGCTCACATGGCACTTGGGAGAATCCATGGACCGCCAGAAGACCGGGGACGCCTTCACCTTGTGAAGACCACTCAAGGGAACAGCTCCCAGCTGCGGAGTCACCTGGATTTTCCCTCAGCTGGTCCCTCAGAAGCAAGACCTACAGGCCACGAGAGCCAAACGTGGTCGTTAGCCAAAGGTGCCATTCTGCCGGTCATCGGGTGTTTTCAGCAAATCTCTTCCCAGAGAGACTCATCGGAAGTCAAGGGGTTGCAGCGACTGCGCCATTTCCAAGCTGCGAGAGGCCAGATAAGATTGGATCGGATCGGAGAAGATGGGTCATCCACCAAGACTCCTTCCTGAGCTGGGGTTGAAGGGCCTCGATGATAATTTGGACACTGCAGATCATTTAATATACTTCTTTAATAGAATTAACTTGCAAATATGTATATTGGGTGAGTGGAGTGTTTTGACAGTAATGGAAGTGGTTGAAACTCAATGGAATAGTATCAGACCATGTTTTTATGAGAGTTGATCCCTTTGGGGGCTGATATGTTATGCCTAAAAGGTTGGCTAGTTCATTCCACTGACAGCAATAAGCAGTAAGCCTCTTGAATAGGATCCAAGGGAAACCTCAAGAGCTGTCATTTATTGGGGATGTACTGGGGACTGAGCACTTTACGTATATTCCCTTTTCTCCACTTAGTGCACCCCCACACTAGTATTCCCATTTTGCAGATGAGGCAGCTGAGGCCCAGAGATTATACAATTTATCCAAGGTCATACAGCCAGCTATAATAGCATTAGGACTAGATGGAGTCCAAGTGTTCATTTCTCTTCCCTTCTTCTGTTTCTGGGCTCTTTTGATCAACATGTGCCAAGAGCATGGGCTAGAGAAATCTGAGGGCTTTCTCGGAGCAGCTCAATCTTGGTGTTTCTGTGTATTGATCACCCATCATAAGTTTCCATCAAGACAGCATCGCTTCATCTGACAAGGGCATTTCCCCCTTTGCTCTGGGGATTCATTTATTTGATAAAAGAATTATAGCGCACAAGTTAAATGGTATATAGTTTCCCACTTACTTTAACAGTTTTATGGAAAAGAATAAACATGTATGAATTTAAGAGCATGACAATGAACTCTTAGATCGGAGGCCTATTGAGACTTGGCTCAGCCATACGGACACTGCCCCCGATTAATTATACTCACAGCTGCCATATATGAGGGCTTACTACATGCCAGGCACTGTAGATGCAGCATCTCATTGAATCTCCACAGCCGTGATGGGAGGAAGGCACTTCAATGATCAGCCCCATGTTATAGATGAGGAAACTGAGGCACAGAGAGACCGAATACTTGCAGTATCTACTCAGTAAAAAGTAGAACAATATTCAAATCCAGATCTGTCTGCCTCCAAACCCCTGATTCTTTCTGATATGTAATCTGATAGTTAATGATGCGTGGAGCCCTCTGCTACTCCCCGACCAAGAAAGTAGAATAACGAAGACCTGGCAGACAGCAGGGTCGAACTTGGCCCACCCCGTGTTTTGTTTGATGAGCTTCAATTTGTCATTTTGTGTTTTGGTTCAAAATCTCTTTGTTGGAGCACACAGCCTCCGGTTTTGTATTGGGTCCTATCATTCACCTCTGCCTCCCAAGCAGGCAGACCCCGAAAGCTTCTCGACAAAAATCCTGTTGCTTCTTGGTTGATGTTCAGGGCCTGGATTGCTTCACACGTTCACCTGTCCTGCCTGCAGCTGTGGGAGTTTGCCACCCAGTTCATTCCTCTGCCCCCACCCGCATGGCCACTGTCCAGCGCATCTGGCACTCCCCACGCCCACCCATCCATTTGACCTCATTTCAGGTCAGGGTTGGTCTGCTTGGTGGTCTACCGCCATCCCGGTCCCATCTCAGAGAATCAGAGGCACCGGGTGGTGTCAGGTGAACTGGCACCAGCTCTTCCCCGCAGGGTGCACAGGACGTTGGCAGAAGCCGCGGATTTGGCTGAACAAAGAGCTGGCTTTTTAATTATGCAGCCCAGACAGGCCCCCACCAGCAGGCCAGTGGAGAGGGGAGCCTCCTGGGGCTGGCTGGCAGACGCCCTGATTTCCGCTCCTTCAAGTGGCCACTTGGAAAAGAAAGGAACCAGCAAGTAATCAGGCATGAAGGACAGAAACACTCCAGGTGAGGACAATCAGGCCCCACTGAGCTGGGGGCGGGGGGAGGTGCGGGGGCGTGGGGATGCTCTGCAGAGGGGGGGCAGTTCCAGACATCAGGGCATACCCAGAGCCCACAGCTGAGTCTGAACCCCGGGCTGGGGGGCTGGGGGAGTCAGATGCACACAGGCCGGGCAGCCAGGTCGGTTCGAGACTTTGCCACAGACCTGTTCCCCTGACCGCGGGCAAGTCACTTGATCTTGCTAAGCCTCAGATTCGTGGGTAACAAAATGGAGGTGGTAATTCCTCTCTTCCAGGCTTTCTGTAAAGAGTAAACGCGATCATATCTGTCAGGCACTCAATACAGAGAGGGAATCCTAAACAAGAATGACGCCTAGACTTTAAGGGGCACTCACGACTCCTAGGTGTGCCAGGCTCTGTGCTAAAGTGCCCGACGTTCAGGCAGCCATTGATTCTTCAGACTGTAATGCCATGTGACAGCTGGTGTTTTGCTGAAATGAAATCACAGCTTGCAATGGGAATTGGGCTGCAATCCTGAGCGCGGGCGGTCCCATACCGCTGTGCTGCACGTGCTGACTCCAGGCTCCCTCCACGTTCCTCTGTTTGAATGAGCAACTGGGAAATCCTCCTCCACATGGCTTGTTCTGTCATCGTTTGGACTTCACATGGTATGAACGCATCCTTGTGTTTGTCACGGGAATGCTATTTTGAAAATAATAAAATGGATATGTTCTTGCTTCACAGTCCCCAGCCTAGCTTCATGGATGGCATGGGCCAGGAGAGGTTCAGATGCAGGGAAGGTTCTGGTCGGGTCGGATGAGAAAGCAGAGAGTCCACCTTTTCTGGACCCCTGTGGCTCACTGACAAAAGAAAAAGGGAGACAAATATAGGGCAGGGCTGAGAGGTCGGGGGGCATGTCTGCGTCTTCTCTCACGGGGGCGAGGGTGTTGTAAAAATACATCCCCCACCCCGGGAGCCCCACAACATTGCGGCACGTCCTCCTCAGGAGAAATGCCTGCACCCTGGCCCCAGCACCCCTCTCCTAGCCGGCGCGAGGGTGCAGATTCCAGAGTGCCCGTGGCTGGGGCTGAGAGCAGGAAGCTGGGCAGAGCCCACGGTCAGGAGGAGAGATGGCTGTGGGCCAGACACTTGTGTCTGGAGCCGCGGGGGCAGATGGCTCACCGTCCAAGGTTAGAAGGGACCAGGGCCCTGCTGTCACCGGAAGGGGAAGCAGCCCGGGCTGCCCCAGCGCCCGCCAGGACCTCAGCCGCTCCATCTAAGCTCAGTTCCCTCAGGCACCAGCTCAGGGCACCCCTAGATGCCTTCTAGATGGCAGCGGGCCTGGGAACACGGCTTGAAGACTGAGCGTCCGCCCAAGAGACAGTCATCCCAAAGAGACCCATTAAACAGGAAGAGGCCTGAATCCCATTAATTTTGCCAACACCCAGGTGTTTCTACCTCTCACACCCCCGTCCACAATGAGGTGGAGACTCTCAAAAGTTAGGTGCAGTAAAGTGCTGTATTTTTTTCTTTATGCCGTGTACATGGTGTTAAGTTTATAACCCACAGTTAATTAATTCTGATTAAATATTTCTTGTTTGAGGGGCTGGAGATTTGGCAGTGAATAAGACCAAACACCAGAGTGGGTCCCTGTTCTCAGGCACCTTCTATTTTTTGTTGTTGTTAATGTTTATTTTTGAGAGAAAGAGAGAGACAGAATGGAGTAGGGGAGGTGTAGAGAGAGAGGGAGACACAGAATCCAAAGCAGGCTCCAGGCTCTGAGCTGTCAGCACAGAGCCTGACGTGGGGCTCGAGCCCACAAACTGTGAGATCAGGATCTGAGCCCAAATCAGATGCCTAACTGACTGAGCCATCCAGGTGCTCCGGGCACCTTCTATTTTTTGTAAATGTTTTATTTATTGATTTTGAGAGAGAGAGAGCAAGAGAGAGAGAGGGAGAGAATCCCAAGCAGGTTCCATGCTCAGTGCAGAGCCCATGAGATAATGGCCTGAGCCGAAATCAAGAGTTAGATGCTTAACTGACTGAGCCACGCAGGCGCCCCAGGCACCTTCTGGTCTAATGGGAGGAGAAAGGTAGGAAATGCGTGCGTGTGTCGGCAAGGGTTCCTAGGGGCGAAAAGTGCAGTGCTGAACTAAACTAAGGCAATAGAATGGAGAATGACTAGGTGGCCTAAGAAAGCCACAAGGCAATCACTGGGGAAAGAGTGACTGTAAGGACATCAGCTGGCCCATAAGGAGCAGCAGGAAGGCCAGGGTGGCCAAGGGGGGAGGGGGCAGAATGGGGGGTCAGGGGTTGGGGGTGAGGGAGAAGCAAGGGCCAGGTCAGGAAGGGCCTTATGAGCCAAGGGAAGGAGTGTGGCTCTTACTGTAATTGTAGAAGTCGTGGGAAGGTTTGGTTTTTTAAAAATGTTTATTTATTTTGAGAGAGAGCAGGGGAGGGGCAGAAAGAGAGGGAGAGAATCCCAAGCCGGCTCCACACTGTCAGCAGGGCTCAATCCCACAGACTGCGAGATCATGACCTGAGCCAAAACCAAGAGCTGGATGCTTAACTGACTGAGCCACCCAGGTGCCCCTGTGGGTAGGTTTTTAATTCATGTATGATCTGACTTGTGTTTTATAAAGATTACCCAGCTTTTTGGTGGGAGCTGATGGTGGGGACAACAGAGGCGGAAGCAGGGAGCGGAGGTCGGGGGCTCACTGCAGTCCAGGCGGGAAGCGGCAGTGGTCTGGACCCGGGTAGCAGGGGCTGAGTTAATGGCTGTATCTGAGATATGGAGATGGGAGCGGGTAGGAGTTGCTGACGTATCGGGTCACTGGTCCAAGACACAGAGGCATAAGGCACGCCCATCAGGGTTTGCACCGAGACACTGTGGTGGCCAAGGAGGTGATGCGTGGAGCTGAGGAAGATGGGATGATTGGGGGCAGGGGACAGGGGGCCAGGAGTCCTGCTGGGACTCGTCACAGGAAGTGAGCTGGTGGACAAACCCAAGACTGGAGAGACAGGGGCAGGTGGGGCTGGGGGTGACATGTAGAGCCAGGCACCCGTGAGGGGATTTGCAGCCCGGGGCCTGGACGAGCTTGCTGGGAGAGCGTGGGGGGACACAGAAGGGAGATCACTCAAGGCAGACTCCAGGCATGATGGGCGCTGAGGCCTGGCAGAGGGGGGCCAAGCCTGCCATGGCGCCCAGCTGGCTTCTTTCCTCATTGCCCACTGTGAGCACCATAGTGCCATCTGTTACCGTCGGGCTGAGACCCAGATACGGGCTCTGAAAATCTGTGTTGATTCCCATGATCCAGACATCCTTATTACGTTTTTTTTTTTTGAAGTTTGACATAAAAATGAAAGAGCAAATTAAGTTATCATAAGGAACACGCGAGCCCCCGAGAATAGATCCTGTTCCAAGGGGGAGGGCGAACCTCCAGGCAGCAGGCAGTGGCGTTTCAGCAGGGATTCCACGGAACACGTGCCCCACGCACCCTCTCTTCCTCAGCCCTGCTCCTTGAGGGCAGCTGAGAAGGACCTCATCCCCTCCGGACCCCTCCGTGTTCCCGGGCAGAGACTGTGCTGCCCTGGGCCGGGCTCGCTGCCACGCTGCGAGTCCACATGAGCAGAGTATCCGCCAGCCTGTAAGGTCGCCGCGGAGCGCCCCTCTCTGCAGCGGGGCATGGCCTTCCAGGAATCCATTCGGAATGTTGTTATCCCTGTGTCAGAGTCTGGGAAGGGGGACATTTGGTTTTAAAGTAGCAAGTGGAGGGTAGGGATGGAAAGAGCAACATGGAAAAATTCTAGTTGCTTCTAGTTTTTTTCTTTTTAAAAATTTTTAATGTTTTTTAAAAATTTACTTTTGAGAGAGAGAGCATGAGGTGGGAAGGGACAGGGAGGGAGGGAGACACAGAATCCGAAGCAGGCTCCAAGCTCTGAGCTGTCGGCACAGAGCCCGAGGTGGATTCGAACTCTGCAACTGCAAGATCATGACCCGAACTGAAGGTGGACACTTTTTTTTTTTTGAATCTTCTTCTTCTTCTTCTTTTTTTTTTAACTAGTTTATTGTCAAATTGGTTTCCATACAACACCCAGTGCTCTTCCCCACAAGTGCCCTCCTCCATCACCACCACCGCTTCCCCCCTCCCCCTCCCCCTCCAACCCTCAATTCGTTTTCAGTATTCAATAGTCTCTCAGGTTTTGCGTCCCTCTCTCTCCCCAACTCTCTTTCCCTCTTCCCCTCCCCCTGGTCCTCCATTAGGTTTGTCCTGTTCTCCTGTTAGACCAATGATTGCAAACATATGGTATCTGTCCTTCTCTGCCTGATTTATTTCGCTTAGCATGACATCCTCGAGGTCCATCCACTTTCCTACAAATGGCCTGAAGGTGGACACTTAACCGACTGAGCCCCCCGGGTGCTCACAGAAGCCCCGTTATTTTAGGTGAACCTTCCGGTCCCAGGCACACTGGGACGGTTGGTCTTCTTAACTGAGTCAACGATCAAGATGGCGGAGAGCGGGGGAGGAGAGACAAGGTCGGTACCTTCGAATCCCCATAAATGCCAGTCTTAGTATTATGATGACACTACATGGAAATGAAGCAAACCCCACCCTGGCAGGGACCTCAAGGAAGGGTCACACCCCACACCCAGCCCGCTCTGTCCTTCCCATGCCCCCCACCGCCCAGGACCAGGCCCATGCCACAAAGGACAACCGACAGTCATCTTTATAAGTATATTTTTATTGAAAATAAAAAAGGCATGGTACTTTCTTCCTCGTAAGTAGCATCCAGTCCGCTCCCCACACCCCCCCCCCCGGGTCCTGCTCCCTGTGTGGTCTCAGCACAGAATCCACATCAGTGGCTCGCTGGTGGACAAGATGGCACCGACTTGCACATTTGTCCATTGAGACAGAACGAGAGACGCGAGTCCTCTCCCCGTGTGCACACGGCACATGGAATGGAAGGCGGATCTCAGGATATTTACATTCATGCATTAGATATCCCATACCACCTGGGCTGTTTAAGTCAGACTCTGTACAGATTCAGAGAGTACAGTAATTGTATATATAGATATCTCTTTAAATATATATATAACTATATATAATATATATGTCTATATTTTTACAGCTATTAGTCTTTCTTCCAAAACTTGCTTTAGAAGCTTCTAAGTAACACCTAAAAACTCTGGGAGATCCTATATGCCATTCTACCTTGGGCTCAACTAGGAGACAGTTAAAAAATATCTATTGGAGAAAATGCAGAGAAGAAATGCACATTTCGTTCTCGACCTCAAAGTTTGGGCTAGCCTGAAGATTGGTCTGCGTTTAGGGGCTGCAGATACATTCCTTAAATAAAAGTTCTGATTTGAGATACCAGGTTGATGTGGTTTTACGGATGCTTCTTGTCACTTAAGCAAAGAAATCCAGCGAGGCTCTCCCGTGGCACACGTGACAGTATCCAAACGGCCAGCTCTAGGTCTGGGGGCTTGAATTCTCATGTGAATTCTTTTAAAAAAACTGGGTTCTTCTCTTGGTTTTCACTAGCTGAGCAAAAAAAGACTTTACAAATCCTATTTGGGGGTGGGGGGGATTGATGCACAAACTTTTCACAGAGCCCTGGCTGAGCCCCCGGGGAAGGGGATACTGGCCTCAGAGCGAGGGGGATGCCAAGGGTGGATGGTTGGGAAGCCCCGAAGGGTGAGGCCAAGTGTAAAGCCCCAGATTTCTGCCAGGGTCAGGGAAGGTGGGACCCGTGGAGTGGGACAAAGCTGGGCTGTGCCCTGCCTCCCTTGACGTCTCCCCAGGCCAGATGCCCATCACTTATGACCCCTTAGCCAGGATCTTCCCCTCTGACGGAAGGTGCCTTCCCATCACTTCTGAGCCCAAGGTGGCGTGTGCATAGAGCTGGGGTCCTGCCTGGCTGTCTGCTCAGGAAACACGCAGGGGACCCAGCGGCAGGCGACAGGCAGTAAGGGAAAGCGCCTTGCTGCAGACCCCACACCCTCTGGCCTTGTGTCACCAGCTCGGGTGGCACTGTGGCACGCTAAGGGAGGCAGGGAAAGCAAAATCCAACCCAAAACCAAAACCAGGACCTCACACAAAAGAAAAACCCTAAAGAAAGAACCCTTTCTGGGAGAGTGCAGGCCTGGGTCTGACCTCAGCCGCTTCTGCCAACCTGCGGGAGGACCTGGTGAGGGTCACGGCAAACTCACCTTCCCCCCTCTGCTCTCCGAGCACAACAGATCGCAGGCAGCTCCAGGGGCAAAGGGATTTTACAAGGTGGGTTCCCAAGGTCCAGCCCAAACGGGGACTTGTTTACTGTCCTGTCAGGCTTACCTGGACGGCAAATCTCACCGTGGCCCAAATACCCTTCAGAGAACCACACTGGGAGTCTGAAAAGTGGACAGCGCCCACCTGGCTCAGCTCCTACACGGACAGAGCGGAACCGTTAAGTGTGTCTCCTTCGGAGCAAGTGTATGGGGGGGAGGGCACCACAGCATCAGGAGCGTTCTCCCAATCCAGGAGACGGCAGACCACAGGCGGCTGTCCCCACAGGCCTAGTGATGTGCCCACAGGGTGGGTGGCCACCTGGGAAATAGGCTGGGGGATGACCAAGTCTGGACAGTCCCCTCTCTCTCTCCCTCCCCTTCGCCCACCAACCCCTCGGACGTTTTCAACACTTTTAGAACATAAGACATTCAAAGGGAGCCGCTGGGAGAACACCACCTGAGGGCAGGCTGGGGACTCTCCAGAGAGGGTCTGAGTACCTGGTCAGGGCCTTAGGGGAGCATCGGGGAGACCCAGCGCCAGGCCGGATCAGCCTAACCCAGAGTGCTGGGCTCGGCAGGAGTGGTGGTCTCTGCTGGAGGAAGGCAGGGCCTGGCTCAGGTGGAGGCATCAGTTTCCACGAGGATCAGGGGTGGGAATGAGTCTGCAAATGGGCAGGGGGGCCTCTGCTTCCTTGGTCCTTGGCCTGGCGTTCAGTGAGTTGTTTTGCCTTTGGAAGATCAGACATCGGCTCTGGGTATAAAAGAGCCCCTCCGTCTGCTCAGGCAGGAGGGGACCTTGCAGGCTGGGGTCACAGCCTGCCGTGGCAGGGGTCAAAAGTCAAGGGCCGGGGGCCTGGGATGTGGGAGGGAACAGGAAGGAAGGAGGCAGGCCCTGAAGACTAAAGATAGTTGCCGATGGGGTGACAGACAGATGTGTGGGAAGCACCTTTGGAAGGGGACATCTCATGGCTCTGCTGATGGCTTCTGTTGGGACATATGGTGAATGGAGAGCAGACAGTCTTCCTGGGGGGGAGGAGGCGTTTTCTGAAAGGCAAGTGACTCCTGGATCACCTTTCTCTTGGCTAAGGTAGGATGCCCCCCTGCCCCTGCAGACAGAGACTCCCTGCCTTTGTCAGAGCGCAGCTGGGAGACAGTAAATCAGATACAAGATGGAGAAGAGAGGCGAAGAGCGGGTGTGGCGGCGCTGCCCCCGGTGCCGCATGCAGGTGAGCCCAGCGCAGCCTGGTGTCCGTGCTGCGCCTGTCCACGCGCTGACCAGGGCGGGCTGGGAATGGGATGGTTTCTCCTTCAGAAGTCCTGGACAAGCCCAGAGTCAGCTCGTGTCCTCCTGCCTTCCCGTGTCCGCTAATGCCGCAATGTGCCCCTCTGGCCAGCCTGTCCGGGGTCTGCAGACTCACACCACGGCGCTGTTCGCGTCCACACCTTTGTTGCTCTGTGAGGAGGTCATGGGATACTCAGCAACACTGGTGCCGTTCTCCTCTTTTCTCAGGGGTTTCCTGGGAGGGGGGGCAGGGACATCCGTTAGTGACCAATGGCTGGGGTGGGGCATCATGGCCTTCCAGTTAGGCCACCAGACTCTGTTCTGGGTCAGCATCCTTGGGCTGCCGGTCCTCGTGGGGGCCAATCAGGAGCTGGGGGGGGAGTCTGAGGGGGACACATAATGTGCCGTGCCCACCAGGGCACGATTGAGAGTGAGAGAGGAGAGCTGTTAATAACGAAGCAGGGACAGCAGGCATGAGTTGCGGCTGCTTGGGACAAACGAGAATGGAGAACCTCCGGTCAGCCTCCTAGGACACACAGTCAGGCTCCGGTTGATCTCCAAGTATGAGCAAACAGACGTGAAGACGAATATTTGGGGGGGTGCAGAGCTGAGGTGCCAGAGGTTGGATTTTGTAGCCTTGCCTCTGTGCAGTCGGAGGTACATGGAAAAGGTGATGAAGAGGATGGCGGTGATGGCGATGCTGGTGGTGGTGCTGGTGGCTCGGGGCGGTGGGAGCAGTGATGGGGTGGAAATGGTGGTGGTGGTGGTGGTGAAGGTGGTTTTCGTGGTGGAGTTGGCAGCAGAGGTGATGGTGATGGTGGTTATGGTTGTGTTAAGGGGACTGATGTTGGTAGTGGTGGTTATGGTCATATCAATGGTGGTGGTTATGGTAGTGGTGGTGGTGATGGTGGTGATTATGGTAATGGTGGTGGTGGTGATGGTGGTTATGGTTGTGTTGATGGTGGTGGTGGTTATGGTAATGGTAGTGGTGGTGGTTATGGTAATGGCACTGGCAGTTTCGGTTCTGTCAATGGTGGCGGTGATGTAACCTTGAATGGCCAAACTAAGTAAGTGCCCACTAGTGGTTCTCAAGCACTTCATGTTGGACCATTTGAAGACCATTCCAGAGGCTACTTAACCCCAAGAGCCATCTCTCCTGAACACACAAGGCTCGGGGAGGCTGGGTGGGAGGCTTTGAGAAGGTCTTGCTCACTCGCCGAGGTTCTGAGTTTGCAGTACTACTTTCTGGCCTGGCTCCAATCCCAGCTCCTGTCCTGGTTGGTTCAGGAGGGGCCCCTGGCTACAGCCTCCTGATGTAGGCCACACGCGCTGTGGAGCCCAAACCCATGTCACATTACTGCTGTCTCTCGGGTGAATCTGAGGCCCATGGGGCCATAGCTTAGTCACCTCTGTCCCCAGGAACGCTGGGCTGAGCTTGACCTGGCCTTTGCTGTGTATTGTCTTAACTGAATGTCTAAGGCCATCTCCAAAAGCCCAGTCGGTGATCGATTGCTTCTGCCTTCTCACATGGCCCCCC
>PJEM01004176.1:75223-133265 GCA_004023845.1 Helogale parvula | reverse complement strand
CTTGCTGCAGAAACAGCTCACAAAACAGAGCGAAACCCAAGTGCACTCACTCTGGGCGTCAGGCTCAGCCACGGTGGCTTCTAGAAATGTCAGATGCAAACCAGCACTTCCTCCCGTGACACTTTGTGCAAAGCTCTCTCGGCTATAGATGTTCCTGTACCCTCTCACAATGGTCCCCTGTCCTCCCTCACAGGTCTCCTGTGCCTGGGGTTAAGAGATTCAATACATGGGGAAACTGAGGCTTAAGGTCGCTGTGACTCGTCCAAGGGCCCCCAGCTGGTTGGCGCTGTGGCCTGGCCCACCACCTGCTCCCACCACATCCCGGTCCAGACATCTTTCCCTTCAGTCAGCATTCCCAGCAGGCAGTATCTCTGCAAACAGGCTCTGTGGTCCCGTCAGCTTGGAAAGGCCTTCCACTTCCCTCCTTCTGGAGAGTTCCAAAAGTTCTCAAGAGTCAAGAAGCCCATCTCATTTTGCTTTAGTCCAGCATATCCTAAGAACCCCCACTTAATTTGGATGCTCCAGGCACTTTCTGGAACCCCCAGGTCGTGCAGGGGACAGAGGAGTTGCCTTGTTTGTGATGAGCGTGTGGAAATACGGTTTCTGAGCCAAGCTCTGCCCCTGGGCCTTTTCTCCCTCAATGTCCTTCCTGTCTCCCCTGTGCCACCCACCCCTTCCCAGGGGCTTCAAGCAGCTCTGACTCTGCTGGGGGGGGGGGCTTCATTTCCGACTGAGTTTGCATGGCCTGGAGAATTGGGGTGGAGGGTGCACCTTCTTACAGTGAGATCCTGTGTTGCTTTTGCCATGAGGCCACTGATGGACTTAAGTGAGCTTCCTACATTTGTCATCAATTTACGAAGGGGCGGGGGCTATGGACATCGGGATCGGGATTCCAGAAGATATTAGCAGGCAAAAATCTCTGGGCCCAAAGCCACACGGCCTCACTGCTTTTCTCCCTAACAAATATTCAGTCTTGGACTAGGTCTGAAAAATCAGCTGGAATGGGTCCAGGTCAAGGGAGGTGAGGCTGAAAGGCCTTCGAGGGTGGATGATGGAGGGGCGTCTGGAACTCCCACGGACGTGGGCAAAGCCTGGACGGCACAGAGTTCCCGCCTTTCTAGGGTGAGGATAGGAAATCTACAGGACTTCTGCCGGGAGAAGAGATGACATTTCTAAAGCCAGGCTGTTGGCTAGGACACCCTTATGCGTTCCCAGAGCCTTGGAGGGAGACACTGGCCCAGAGGGCCTGGCAGGAAGCAAGCCTGGCCAGAGGGACACTGAGGACGAGGCCTGGAGGCAGCCCCAGGGCCTTCTCAATGGCCCCGGCTAGCTTCCCAGCCAAAGACCAGCTTTGTCCCAGGACAAGGGGGTAGGGGCCCCACCCAGCTAAGTAGCAGCTGTGGCTGGCACAGCTCCCCCTACAGGAACATTCCAAGAGTCTGGGCGTGGCAAGGGCAGGGGTTAGTGTCCCAAAGGTTCTCCTGAGAAGTGAGGGTCTGCTCCTGTTCCTCCACTAGAGCTAAGCCCTCAAGCACTCTCCTCCCTGGGCTGCTGCCCCGGCCCACTCCCAAAGCCTGTCTGGGATTCACAGAAGCCCAGTGGAATCTGGAGTTTTACCTACAGCCAGAGAAGGCGCTACCTCGCCCCTTCCCCCACTGTCCTTTCGCTCATGGGACACTAGAGGGTGACGCTGCCCAAGTGCTGGGAAGTCATGGCTCCGCGCACCCAGGCCCCACCACTTCTAGTCATGTGGCCTTGGGCAAGCCACTTAACCTCTCTATGCCTCAGTTTCCTGGTCTATAAAATGGGCACAATAATGGTGTCCATTTCATAGGTTTGCTGGGAGGATTAGGTACGTTAATGCAGGTCAGGCACTTAGATGAGCATCTAGCATACAGCAAGTGCTCCAGAAGTGTTGGTTAGCTCTCGGTACTGCTATTGGAAAGGTGCCAGCCGGGAGCTGTCCTGTTGGCCAGCAACAGCCAGCTCTCTCCAGACTGCACAGATTTCCTACCTAATGTGTGTCCAGAGGGGCTCTGGAAAGGCCAGAGAGGCCCGCTGGGACCCAGCCAGGGCTGGTCCCGCTAAACCAAAGTAAGGCACGTGCACCCCGGTGCGGGAGGAGATGGCCCCGGACGGCCCCCTACAAGGCCTGGTTCCTAAAACCAAGAGAAAGGGAAGTGAGCTTTTCCTGGGCTATGTCCAGGTTTCCTGCCTGTCTGAGGGGGGGTTCTCCACCCTGAGACCCCTTCCCCGCTGGCTCCCAGCCCGGCCAGCAGCAGGCACTCCTTGTTCTTTACACGGGGCACCGCGCTGACAGCTCGGGGGGCTCATGCCACCAGCCACGGCCTCGGCAGGACCGCCTCCGCCTGCACGACCGGCCCGGGCAGGGAGGGCCAGGACCCAGGTGCCCCTCTCGGGCCCTGCTGACAACGATATGACAGGTCCCACCCGGAGAAGGGGGGGCCGCCTGGCTCGCGTCTGATCTCATGCATCCAGCGGAAGGGGCTGCTGTCAGTCAAGTGCAGCGGTCCCAGATTCCTTCTTCCAAAGGCATCCAAAGTCCCCCAAACACACACACACGCACACACACACACACACACACACACATAAGCACGCACGCACGTCCACACACACCCCTCACAAACGCACACCCTCTTCTACGATGAGATGCCTTTGTAGCCCGCAGACTTCTCCAAACCTGGGTCAAGAAGCCAGAAAGAGCCCTTCCGGGCCACCAAGGGGGTCGTCGACCAGGAAGCAGCAGCAGCCTCCTTTCCAGCCCAGCGCGCTTTGCCCCAGCCCCGGGGAGAAGGGGAGTCAGGGACCCGCTGTGCGAGCATCTCTAGGGCTTCCTTGTTGAGCCACCCCTGGCTGGGCGAGGCGAAGGCTGGCGTCTTCGAGTCTCCTGGGCTTCTGCTCGCCCCTGGGACCCAGCCAGCAGGGCCGGGCATCTGGATGGCATTCTGAGCGCTGTGGGGAGCGTGGGAGGCCTCTGGCCTTCCCCTCGCCCTGCCCCACCACCTCCACCCAGCATGTCTAGAGAGATGAGTTCAGAGAGGGATGCAGCTTCCTGGTGACGAAAGGGCCCCCAAGAAGCAGGGACCTATCCACTGGCACCGAGAACACCCACAATCTGCCTGCCTTTCTGTCAGTGACAGGCCTGCACGGCCATGTGGCCCCCGTTGCACAAAGACCTCATCCCTGCTGCCCGCCTCCTCCCGCCAGGACAGGATTTCATCACCCACCACAGCAGGTGGGTCCCTTTTGGGGGTGTGGTGGGGGGAGTAAATGAGCTCAAATAAGTGTCTCAGCCCAAGGCAGGTGGGGACACATAGTGCCCCCACCCTTTCTGGGCCCAGTCTCTTGTTGGAGGAAGGATTGTGGAGGTGACAATAAGGAGATGCTGCGGCATAGAGGACTCAGAAGCAGCCTGTGTGTAAACCCCGCCAGTGGGGAACGGCGAGCCCTGGGCCACCTGGAGGATGGCAGTGGCCCCGGAGAAAAGAGCACGGGCCCTAGAGTTAGAAGACCGAGTCTTGCTCCTGCAACAAAGCACAAGCACCAGCTCCCTGGATCCAGCCGAGGTCCCGAAGGAAGTCGGATGGTCTCCGAGCAGCCAAGGCCAGGGATCTGTGCTCAGCCCCCGGCCAAAGGCGCTCCGTCCGCGAGGCGCACTGGCTTTGACTGGACTCGAGGTACAGCCAGACGTGCTGTTCTCGATTTCCAGCTGGAGAGCCTGGATGTGGTGCCTGGGGGTGGTGTTGCTAGAGGAACGTATCGGGGCAGCAGAGAGAAGTAACAGCCGGGAACGGCTGCATCTCAAATGCCCGATCACCAGCAGTGGACCCTACTTGGCCCAAGAGGTTCTGGCCACGAGGTAGCCCCAGTCTCGAGACCCCAGGAATCCGAAGTGCATTCAAGGTGAATGTCCTGCTCCCAGAAGTTCATGCGAGATGTGGCTGGATGAAGAGGTCCCACTCCCGTCCCCAATCCCTGGGCCCCACCTCTTGACTTCCTCCTGCCCAGCCCTGCCCTTCACCCTGCAGTTGGGCAGAGGCCAGGGGGAGAGGGCTGGACTGGCGGTGTGTGCGCTGGGGAGGAAGGGGGGTCTGGGGGGTGGGTGGAGCCGGGGCACTCTGGGTGTCGGGAGGAGGCCGCCGAGTCCCCTCGAGGGTACTCCAGCTTGAGTACAGGGAGGAGGCTGACCACATGGGGAGCGGAGGGGTCACCCAAGCTGATGAAGGGGAGGGACCAGGCATTTAAAATTTGGTACATGTTATACCCTGAAAGCGGATCCTGCTTCACTTACCCAGAGGCAGAAAAAAACCCTGAGTTTATTGAAATTCTAAGTAGAGTTTGTTCATACTCTGGTTTCTCTGCAGATTGTATAAATCTTTCGCCTTTTACTAAGTAGAGTTTGTTCATTTCAAAGGTAGAATCTGGCCGGTCTATGTAAACATGCCTCCACTCAATCTGCAGAAAGTCATGGAAGAGTTACAACCCTCCAAGGGCCACAGGGCAGAGAGATAAGGAAGATATGACCACTTTCTCTGATGCGCGTGCAAATGTGGGTGTGTGTGTGCACACAGTCCTCACATACTCGGGGGTACATGCACGTCTAAACACCAACATTATGGGGCTCCTAGGTAGCTCAGTCGGTTGAGCGTCTGACTTTGGCTCAAGTCATGATCTCTCAGTTGGTGAGTTCGAGCCCCGCGTCGAGCTCCGTGCTGACAACTAGCTCAGAGCCTGGAGCCTGCTTCAGATTCTGTCTCCCTCTCTCTCTGACCCTCCCCTGCTCACGCTTTGTCTTTCTCAAAATTAAAATAAAAAAAAAAAACCACTATTAACGTGCCTAGAGCAGAAAGCAGAAACATGAATCAAGGAGAACTACAAGTCCAGGACTTGGGCAGGAAAGAAGGATCAAGACCAGCTCAGGATGCTGGTCAGGGGCGTAGTATTTGAGCAGGGGCCCAAGTGAGGAGCAGGACGGGCTCAGCTGTAAGAGAGGAGGGGCCGGAAACCTCTGCGACCTGAGCCAGCCAGGCCTCAGTTTCCTCCCATGACCAGGGAGGCTCAATCCAGCTCAGACAATGCAGGAAACTCATTCCCACCCTCTGTGGCATTCCACAGCCTCAGCCAGCAGGCCTCTCTACTTGCCACACTTTCAGTATGAACCAGCCCTTGGCACCCCCCCGCCCCAAGCTCTGAAGAGAATGTCAATTTTAAAAAGAAAATTAACTTCTCCTGCTGATCTGCCATGGACTCTATGATTCAGGGAAAGGTCCTGAAAAAATTGCACTGTGGCGTCAGCCTGGAGAGAGAAATGGAGGATGGGAGAGAGAGCGAGCCGAGTGTAGCAAGTTCCCAGGGAGCTACCGTCTGCTGGAGAGGACCACGGAACTGAGGGACAGATCACCTGAGATATTAGACCACACTGAGAGGAGGCTTTGCTCACCCCAGGGAAGCTAACACATCACAATACATGAGGTGACTCCGCTGCAGACAATACGCTCATGGCCATGGCGCTACGGGAGACTGCGGACACTGATCGCCCCCCACGCCCCCCAAGAGACACTTGCAGGCAGGGGATGGGGAGAGGGGCAGTGTTTTGTACGTCTGTGTGTGCTGTTAGGAGGCTGAGCCTTGCATCTTCCAGACTGGAAAGTCAACAGATAATGTGTGAAATTGAACAAAACTTCTCATAGTGGTATACATATCACTTAGAATATGGAGGGGAGCGCCTGGGTGGCTCAGGTAAGCATCTGACTCTTGATTCCGGCTCAGGTCATGATCTCATGGTTCATGAGTTCAAGCCCCGTGTCGGGCTCTGCACTGACAGTGGAGCCTGCTTGAGATTCTCTCTTCCTCTCTCTCTCTCTCTCTGCCCTTCCCTTGCTTTCTCTCTCTCTCTCTCTCTCTCAAAGTAAATAAATAAACAAACTTTTTTTTTTTTAAAAAAGAAGACGACTATGGAGGGAAATACCAGAAGAAGAGCTGACACCCAGAAGTGACTACCTCTCAAGAATGTGACTTGGGGGGGCAGTAAGGGGGCTGCTGTTTTTCTTAACAGGCTTGTGGCACATTTGATATTAAAAAAATTTTTTTTAATGCTCATTCACTTTTGAGAGAGAGACAGAGAGAGAGACAGCATGAGCAGGGAAGAGGCAGACACAGAATCCAAAGCAGGCTCCAGGCTCTGAGCTGGCAGCACGGAGCCCAGCTCGGAGCTTGAACTCACAAACTGTGAGATCATGACCTGACGGAAGTCGGAGGATTAACTGACTGAGCCACTGGGGCGTCCCTTGGTAGTCCCGTCCGATACTCCTCTCTGACTGTAATACATGGTCCTTCAGAGGGTGGTCTGAGCAATACCCTCTCCTCCCCACAAGAGGTGTGTGCATTGAGCGCAGGGACTGTGCCTGAAGCACCCACCCCATCACAAATCCCCTGGGCCAAGCATGGCCCTGCCACCTGCCTAGCCCTTGGCAAGCATTTCCGTCAGCATTTACACCTCAGAGGCGTGGAGTGCCTTAGTGGCCATCCTCTGCCATCTAGGGATGGAAATAAAGGCTCAGGAGCTGGGCAGAGACTTAGAGGACCCTCCTTTTACAGTTAAGAGAAACAGGCCCCCCTCCTACCCACCCCCTGAACTGGGCTGAGGCTGGGAACAGAGCTCAGAGCTCTGGACTCCCAGTCCCGGGTTCTTTTAACAACCCTAGGCTGTCTGATGCCAGGTGCATGCCAGGCCTGGGGGCAGGGGTGGGGAGGAGGCCCGGGGAGGGGCACAAGGGTATAGAGCACCCAAGCCTCTGGGGCTCGATCATCCTGCAGCTGTGAATGAAGAAGCTGCTCACAGCCAGCTCGCGGCAGGGAGGCCACCGAAATGCAAGCTGTGTGGGCTCCCATGGCTGGAAACCCGCAGAGTTTGGGGTCATGGGCAGGGGACCCGGGGTCCACTGCATGTGCAGGTCCCACTGTGAGCAACTCCCCTTCCCAGTCCTTTGGTCTGGTTAACGCCCTTCCTTCCCCCTTCCAAGAAACCTCTCAGGGCCCCAGGTCTGGGGGAGGGGCCTCTCCTCGGGCTCCCCGCTCAGGAGCCCCCACCCCCCAGCACCATGTCACCCAGCAGAGTTGGGACTTACAGTGGGTGCGGTGAGTCCCAGGATGCAGTCTGATTTGCTAAGTCTGTGTGTAGGAAGTGCTGACTAGACCTCTGTTCCCCCAAGGTCATGCCCAGTGAGGGCACAGAGGGGTGCTGTTTCTGCACCTGCTCCTGTCTCCTCCCATCCCTGCAGAGGCCTGCACCCCAGATGCCAAGCCAAGCTGGCATCTCCAGAACCATCTTCCTAGCCCAGCTGATTCTAGAACCATCCTCCCAGCAATCTGGCTCCCAAAGGCTGCGTTGGGGCCATTCACAAAGATCTCTCAGAAAGCATCCTCTAGGGACTCCAGGCTGTGAGAGTTAAAAGAAGAGCCGGGTTTATCACTGATTTTTCCTTTTAATGGTTTTACAGTGACATGAAATGCTTTTGTTTCCTGAGAGAAAAGGCATGTTTCAAATGAATTATTAACCAAAAGGAATTGGCCGTGGGCAAGAAATCCTCCATTGACTCTGGAGAAAAATGCAGACAGACAGCTCGCTTGCACGATGCTATCTCTTACAGCCCCCAGCGGAGGTCAGCTCGGTCAGCAGTGGGGGGCATTTGCTCTCCTCTGCGGCTGTAACATGGGCTGCCTCCTCCCCCTCCCCCCAAACGTGAAGCTTCTCCCACCCAGGCCTCCTTCCAGGCCAGTTCGGGAAGTGCTGGCCTCTATTTCTGCCTCCACTTGACTGTGAACCGAGCCCCCTCCTGCCACTGACTGTCCGTCCTTGTGTGCCAGATGCCCTTTCTGGACTATGAGGTCTGGAGGAGCAGAGGGCTGTGTCTGCACCCCATGTCCTGGGGCTTGCCCAGAAAAGGATGGCTGCAGATCACGGTGCAGGTGCATATGGGACAGGGACTGTGCTGCTCTCTTTACTGCCCCCACTCACCCATTCCATCCTCTCTCCCTGCTCTGTGCCCTGGGAGGCTGACGCCCACATTGCAGTGCTGGTCCTGGGCTCTCGTGCTCCTTGGGTTTGGCTAATGAGAGGCACGCTCAGGAGACCAGGGAGAGTGGAGAAAATTTGGGGTGTTTCTCCTCTTCCTTTCCTGTTTTGGGGCTCATCTCCAGCTGTTCCAAGCACAGATCCTGCTAAGCAGCCCGTCTTTTGAGTCTTGGGGTCTCTAGGTTCCCTAGTTCCTGTGGCACAATTTCCTCTCCTAGCCCTGGTCGTAGGGGTGTTGACCACTCCCACTGCTACTAGTCCTGGAGTGCTTCACAGGAACCATTAGCTCCCGGAAATTCACCCACACCCCTGGGAGGAGCCCCGCCCACCCTCCTAGGAGCCCTGCCCACACTCCTGGAAAGGAGCCCATCCTACACTTCTGGAGGAAGCCCCGCCCACGCCCCTGGAGGGGAGCCCGGTCCACAAACCTAGAAAGGAGCCCCGCCCGCATTCCTGGAAAAGAGCCCGCCCACACCCTGGAGGAATCCCCGCCTACAAACCTGGAAGGAGCCCCGCCCACACGCCTGGAAGGGATATCCTGAGCCCTGTGCCTTGAGCTCTGTCTTTCCAGGCCCCTGACCCAGGAACCAAGAACTCAGAGCCTGTGTAAGCGGCCAGAGAGCAGACAGGAGGCTCCTAAAGGCTGCTCTGGAGGGGAGGTGAAGGGGCACCCCCACACGCCTTCCTTCCTGGGAGACCCCCAGCTCCACTGAAACAAAGCCTAGCACGCCACAGCCGGCGACACTGCCACAATCAGCTATTAATGTCAGTTCTCCTGATGTGTTCCACTTGCCCTCCTGACGTTGGAGCAGACAGCACGTTTTTTCAGAAGTTTGGGGCAGGGGAGGAGGAAGGCGTCCTCGACGGGACAGGACGTCACTCTCGGGAAGTCTACTGGTGGCTCGTCCTCCCAAACCTCTGGCAGCTTCCTGAGTCGCGGCAAGCTGCTCAGCCTGGTGGGACAAGTGCCTCCCCCATCAGGCTCTCGCTCCCCCCAGCCTTATCTTCCAAGTTCCAGGGGCTTCCTGGTGTCCTGGTGCCTACCTGCTCTGCCTGGCAGCCTCCTGGTGGCCGGCGGAAGAGGCAGGACAGGGGGACGGGGGTCCAGGTACTGCTCCCGTTGCAGCAGGCCCTTTGCTCAAACGCTGTACATCCCGATCAGTTAACCATGACTCCTCCAGACGCCAGGACTGGCTGCCAGCAAAAGGCCACAGCCTCACTGGCCACCTGCCTTGTAACACCTTGCACGTATCTGACCCCGCCGCCGCCCTGCGGTCAGGGGAGCAGCCCGCCGGCACAGCCTGCTTCTCACCTGTCTCTGTCCCCGCAGAGCCTGGCACACAGCAGGCACCCATGAAATACTAGGGAAATGGACTGGCTGTGGCCCCTGGAATCTCCCAATGCCCGGGCCTCCCCTTGAATGGCAGTGACTTTCTGTCCATCTGTCCTCCTGTCCACAAAGGAGCACAGGCACCCCCCAGGTACCCGGGCACCCTTGAGGAAGGACAGACAGGAATACTGAAGCCTGTTCTTAGCTCAATACTTGCGATAGTATCTAGATAGTGTAGGAGCCATGGTCAGGGCTGGACTTGGAGTCACAAGGTTCTGGGCTCCAATTCTGAGTCCATTGCTTCCCGGTTATGTCATCCTGGGCAGCCCCCCTTTTCTCCTTTGAACCTCGGTTTCCTCGCATGTAAAATGCAGCGGATTGGAAAAAAGTGTGACAAGAATGAACTGAGGGAATGTGGGTGAGGCCATGGCCCCCAGCTGTGGAATAGACTGGGCAACAATCCCTTGGGATTGGTTACTGCTTTTGGACAGTGCGTCACGGCCTGAGAACAGGGAGCGGAGGGGGCTTCTGGCTGGGAGGCAGATCCCAGGGCTTGGCCTGTCCACGTGGAGCTGCTGTACCTGGACCCCCGTCCCCCTGTCCTGCCTCTTCCACCGGCCACCAGGAGGCTGCCAGGCTGTCTCCTGGTGACAAACCTTCACCCTCCGTGCCTGACCCTGCATTTGTTTTAACACTTTGAACTTGATATGTTACTCGTTCTGCTTTTCAATCATTAAAGCGACATCACATAGAACTAGCAAAATATTTCAGATTGTTCTTAATATAGATCCCCAAACTTTGAGCCTCTGGGGATTTCTAAAACCTTTATTAGAAATCTATGCACAATGCCTAGGACGCTTCAGCGTCTTGCAACATTTTGTTTATCTTTTATTTTTTTTTTTTATTTTTATTTTTTTTTTTAAATAGTTTATTGTCAAATTAGTTTCCATATAACACCCAGTGCTTCTCCCCTCAAGTGCCCCCCACCATGACCATCGCCCCCCTCCCACCCTCCCCCTTCAGTCCATGGTTCGTCTCCAGTATTCAGTAGTCTCCCTTGATCTGTGTCCCTTACTCTGGATGGACCTTGAGGGTGTCATGTTTATCTTTTAAACTATCTTCCCCGAAGGTCCCTGGGGGCTATTGCATTTTGTTTTGTTTTGTTTCTTTGGAGCCTGGAGGTCAAGGGATCTTAGCAGGAGCCGCTGTGCTTCTCGCCAGGGGGTACTATCCACAGCATGCCCTAGTCTATCACACTTAGGGCCCTCGATACAGCCCTCATACCCCAACAAGAGCCACACTCTGCTGCAGGACCCCAACCCGACAAGGGGATGGTGACTGGTAATCACTCTGGAAGGGAAGTGAGTTGGTAGTTACAGAAACGACAGCGAGTGTTTCTGAGAGTTTGCTGTTTGGATCATTTATGACTCCCCGAGAACACTCCTCCTCATCCTCCAAAACCCAGCTTCGGTGTCACATTGCCCAAAATCCTTCTCTGAGGCATCTCAACCTCTCTCCCCCCCACAGAGAAGCATGGCTCCTCAGCCATCCTTCTTCCTCTGTCTGCAATTCCAGGGACAACGGACGCTGGGGCAGGACCTGGTGAGCACTTCCTGTATGCCGAGCACTGCGGAGCATACGTGGTGTGCCTGCTGTTTACAGAAGCATGTACCATTCTTCACAACGGTGTAGGGTTGGCATGCTGTCCCCCCATTTTACAAATAGGGAAACTGAGGCCCAAAGAGTTTAAAGTGATTTCTTCCTGGTCACACAGTTTGAACTGGGATCTGAATTTCGGTCTGACTCTGAAGCCCAGGTCCTGCTCCAAACCAACATGGCGCCTCCCTGCAGTGGCTCCCACTGCAAGGCACCCACCCTGCACGGATCATTTCCAAACTCTGTTGGTAGGTGCCCTGAGTGAGCTCCCGACACAGGGCCTGTGACTTCCAGATAGGGTCACCACACACATACACACACACACACACTGCTCATATAACTGGTGCTCATTCAATGTTTGCTCAAGGAAGATGGATATTTGTTATATATTCTGCTTTTTAAATGCCTGACGATTTTTATGGTTTAAAAAAGCATGATGGGGTGGGCAGAGCAGCGCCCACCCAGGCGGCGCCCCTGTAGGGCTCAGAGCTGGGTGAGCACTCACCTTTTGATGGCTTTGTAGCAAATGATGACCAGCACAGTGAGAAACACCAGGGAGGCACAGCATACGGCGATGACGATCACCAGCCCTGACCACCAGCTTTCCTCCGCGGGGCACGAGGGGGAATTGGGGGCTGCAAAACACAGGCAACAGGCTGAGCGTCTTCCAGATGAGGGGGGGCTGGTCACGTCACAGGGGGACCGTGGCGGGTGACACCGCCGGTGGCCTCACCATCTTTCATCCACTGGAATGAAGGCTCCCTGACCTGTCCCGCCGTCCCCGCCCCCACCCCAGCAGCAGGTGACATCATGGCTGGCCCCCTGCCACGTCCGTGCTCCAGCAGGGGTTAAGCGCTGAGCCCCGGGCCATCCATCCTCCCCTGGCATGAGCTAACTGACAGCAGGGTCAGGTTTAATTTCCCATGAAAAATAACAGAGCATCTCATTCTCTCAGTTGAGGTATTAAATCCACTTCCTCCGAGGGTGGGGGTGGGGAGCAGGGCTCACAGGGCACAGGGTGGGCGAGGCCCGTCGATGTCAGTTTGGTAAGCTGATTCCTTCTAAGAGGCAGGCTGTCCCCCTTCTTGGCTTTGGCCCACGTGGCGAGTACCCACGGCCGTGTCAATTCGCATGGGTGGCCAAAATTTGGAAAAGTCTGTCAGTGACAAAGCTTCTGACTCTGGGTGCCATGGGGCCCCTTTTGCCATGAATCCCCATGGGAGCCTTGGGGTGACCCTGTCCTCCCCCTTGGCACCAGCTGTGGGGGTGGACGGCAGCGCTGGTGTAGACGAGGCTCAGGGCAAAGCTGGTTCACTCTTCTGAAAAAGCAGAGACATCACACGGCTCTGACAGGTGCAGAGACGACTGGGAAGAAGTGCCCCGAAATTACCAAAGAAAAGGGAGAGGGAGAGAGGGAGGGAGGGAAAGGAGGGTTGGCGAGGGCAGGAGGGAGGGACATACGGAAGGACAGATATACAGACACTACTAGCTTTGGGCAGGTCTTCAAGACCCGTGACTATATGTAAAGGGAATCGAAACAATGACCTACATCTGTGTCTACTTAATCACAGACACCTTCAGGGTGCAACACAACATGGGGAACACGTGAACGATTCCCAAAGGACAGCATGGGGGGCTTCGTCACCATCATCACCATTATCCCTGATGTTGTCGTAATCATCAAGGTGTCATTTACATATGGTGACTCCCGCCCATCTGAAGCCTGTGGTCTGATCGGCTTTGACAAATGAGCTGGCCAGCGTAAGGCCCACCTCTATCACGACGCAGAATTTCTCCATCGCCCCAGAAAGTGCCCCTGTGTCTCCTTCCAATCAACCCCTGCCCTGCAGGCAACCACTATTCTGCTTCCTAAATTTCTTTTTTAATCTTTATTTTTGAGAGAGAGAGAGAGGCAGACACAGAGTGTGAGCAGGGAGGGGCAGAGAGAGAGGGAGACACAGAATCTGAAGCAGGTTCCAGGCCCTGAGCTGTCAGCACAGAGTCTGAAGCAGGGCTCGAACTCAGGAACCGTGAGTCACGACCTGAGCTGAAGTCAGTGCTTAACCGACTGCACTGCCCAGGCGCCCCAACCACTATTCTGCTTTCTGAAATCACAGATTAGATTTGCTTGTTCTTGAAAGTCATAAAATGGAATCACGTGGTGTGTATTTGTTTTGCTCCCTTTATTTAGCAATTTTTTTTGAGATTCATCCAAGTTGTTGCAAATTTCGGTAGTTCCTTCTCTTTGATTCTGGGTGATGTTCCACCACAGGAATAAACCACAGTCACCCCTGGTGGACTAGGCTGTTTTCAGGTTTTGGCTTTTGTGAATAAAGTTGCTATAATCACTTGCATATATGGTATAGACATGTTTTCGTGTTTTTCTTGGATAAATATCTGGGAGTGGACTCGCTGGGTCCTACAGTGCATGTGAGTAACTTCACAAGGACCCGCCACTCTTGTTTTCCAGAGTGCTTTTACTCTTGAACTAGGAGAGAGGAACAAGCGGGGAGGGGGCGTTGCCGCGGCTGGGCTGGGGAATGCAGGCTGGGTGGGGGGCATCACAGCGAGCAGGTGCTAAAGCCCCTTTAACAAACGCAAGGTCCCCAATGTGGGGCTCAGATCCTCACACAACCAAGCATTCGGAAATGCTTCCTGAGAAATGCCCGGGACCAGGACGTCACTGGGTCACAAGTCTGCTCTCAGCCAGGGTGGGATCAGGCCTTTAGAAACCCCAACACTGAAACGATATAGAATATGGACCTCAAAATTGGACTAAACTCTAAGATCAAGTAAAGGAAATTTCTCAGGATGAATTTCTTCAGTGCTTTTATTTTTGGGGGAAGTATCAAACACAAAATCTTTCCCCCCACCCGGGTCCTCATTTTGGGGTGTCCCTGAATATTCCCAGGGTGACTCAGCACAGATCAAGGCCAGATCTTCCCTATGTGGTCACCGCAGGACACTCAGAAATGCTACCAGATACATGGGGTCCCAACCCCAAAGGGCTTGCCTCCTTCTTGTTTTCACTGCAAAGGAAAGCAATTTTGGTTTCTGTCAATTGTACCTCAGGCTGTAACACCTCGGGGCAAGTCCCAAGGGCCATGCCTGCAGTCCTGGGGCTCCTCACACCCGCAGCCCACCGATGGCCCACAGGGGCCTGGGGCACACCTGCCCAGAGTGTGTTCTCAGCTGAGGCAGCCCCGTCCTCTCCTACAAGGTAGAATGCCATTAAGGGGCTTTTGATGAGAAAATCCATCAACTGGAAACAGAAGAGTTGACTCCAAACCTCGTTTGGAATTTGAGACTAAATTTCAGAGCACCTCTTTTGATGTTCTTCACATTCATTGGTGATGAGGCAGGGATTTCCTTCTTGCTTACTTTTCTCAGACACCGTTGATACAGAAAACGGGGAGATTGGAGAGCGTCCTAGCACGGAGGGCCCCCTAGATCATTCAGCAGGGCATGTGGGGAAACTAGTCAAGGCAAAAAGCTAATAGATATGAGAAAAGAGGGAGGTATTTCGTGAATCCAGTCCAAAGCATGAATCTTGGATTCTGCCAAGAAAACAGCTCTTGGATTCAAAGAATGCATCCTTATTTATCCTTGCCCCAGTCATTTTTTTTTGCATTAGAAAGGATCAGGGATGTGGGAGCTGGATCATTTCAACAAAGGGAGAAATACTGACCCTCGTGATCAAGAAGCAACTTTCCCGGGGGCCAGGGTTGGGACCCCAGGCTCTGGGCTGCAGTCCAGGTCTGCTCCTGCCTAAACTTCCTTCCTATTGGTGCAGCCAGGACTCCTTTGCAATGTGACCTGCTTACCACATGAGCAGACTGACGGTGCGTATTTGAGAAGATAGCATCATGAAGGTACTCATTCATTCGTTCATTCGTCTGTCCATCTGTTTGTTCGTTCATCTACCAACCATTTGCTACCAACCCTCTGTACCTGGCACCATGCTAGGAGCTGGGAGCACAAGGCTGGTTCAGTAGAAACTGTGCCTTTAGCAAGCCTGGTGCCAGCTGCCCAGGGATCATTACAGAGCTGGCTGAGATCTGGTGGCCTCGCTCAAGCAGCCAGCAGGCTCCAAGAGGAGACCAGACATGCAGATTGGCTAATGTGCAAGGTGAAGGTCATAAGTGGCTGAGGAGAGGAGGCCATTTGGTGCTAAGGATTAAGGGACAGGGCGATGTCTGCGAGAGGCAGGTGATCAGACAGCGGAGCTGAGGCAAGCGGGTGTGAGGTTCCAGACATGCGGCTGCTGGAGCTCCGCCCCCTCCAGCATGCCCCCCGGCTGGTGGCCAAGATTCTGCCAATACTGACCGAAAGGCCGCAGCGGTCATGACCACTCAGGGGTCGAAATGCCCGCTCTCCTGGGACTCAGTAAGGCTCCGTCTGCTGTATTCATTAAACACTCCTGACGTCTGTAAAGTAGCAACCAGAGAGGGGCACCTGGGTGGCTCAGTCGGTTAAGCGTCTGACTTTGGCTCAGGTGATGATCTCACAGTTCTGTGAGTTTGAGCCCTGTGTCAGGCTCTGTGCCGACAGCTCAGAGCCTGGAACCTGCTTCGGATTCTGTGTCTCCCTCTCTCTCTGCCCCTACCCCACTTGGACTCTCTCTCTCTCTCAAAAATAAATATTAAAAAAAAAAGTGGTGGGGCGCCTGGGTGGCTCAGTTGGTTGAGCGTCTGGCTTTGGCTCAGGTCATGATCTCATAGTTCGTGGATTTGAGCCCCACGTCGGGCTCTGTGCTGACAGCTCAGAGCCTGGAGCCTGCTTCGGATTCTGAATCTCCCTCTCTCTCTCTGATCCTCCCCTACTTGTGCTGTCTCTCTCTGTCTCTCAAAAATAAACTAAAAACATTAAAAAATATATTTAAAAAAAAGTGGCAACTGAAGGACGCAGTGGAGGATGCAGTAGAGGATCACCGGGCTGTTTTTGCTTTATCAACAGAGCTGCTATTTTTTCAGTCAAGAAATGCATCATTAAAACACATTCGGGACCTCTGCTTCCAGCCAAGATGCAGCAATAGGGCCAGATTTGCCCCCCACTCCCTACACACACACCTGAAACATCTAAAAAAATATACCAAATACATTCAGCGATGGTTTTCGAAATAGCAGACCTCAAGGCAACAGAAGGCAGCGATCTCTCCAGAACAAGGAACAAAGAAGGGAGTCGGGCTGCTCCAGCTGACTGCCCGAGAGAGATTGCAAAGAGGGGTCCCGGAAGGGAGATGCCAGCAGGGCATCTGGCTAAGTCGGGGAGCTGGAGCTGAGAGTCCAGCGAGTGACCAAGACAGAGATCTCTCCTGAGGGAGCTTCTGGAAGAGGGGAGGAAGCTAATAGCATGGAAGGAAATCCACCAGGGAATGTATAATTACACGTGTGGCAGGTGCTAGAGAAGAGATGAAAAAGAGGTCCAGATGCCCCCACGCCCCGTGCAAGTGTCCGGAAAAGCAGCAGCTGTGAACGTGCCCGTCTGAACAGTATCAAGGCGCCTGCACAGACCGACGAGATTCCCACAGGCTGGGGGCCCAGCGCCACAGAGGAGCCGTGGGAGGTCAGCGGGCCCCGCGTGCGCTCTCGGTGACCCGTGCCCTCCCTGCGCTGCTCGCGGGTTCTTGTGACCATCAGAGGACACAACGCAGGCAGGGCTCTCCAGAGTCTGGGAACAGCAATGCTCATCTGCGGAGCACCGAGGCCGAGGCACACTCCCATCCACGATGGTGCAGAGCCCACGGACGTCCCCCTTCGTAACTGGGGAGACTGAGGCTACACAGCCAGCGGACCAATCAAGATTTGGACCCAGGCGTGCCTCGGACAGCACTCAGGGCTGAGTGAACGCATACGTGCGGTGGGGAACCTGTCGCTTCTGTCTCCTTGCCAGCTACGCACAGAAGGTGCCTGACGGACGGAGGGTCCTGAGCGGGGTGTGAATGAACCAAGGGGACGGCAAGCAGGGTGGGGACAACTGGGTTTTGCAAGATATCTTCCAGTGGTTCCCAGAAGAAGGGAGGTATAGCCATGGCCTTTGTTTTAACACGATTTTATCTATTGTGAGACGGAGTCTACGATGTACCTGTGGCTCAATCTCTTGACCCTGAGTGTGGCCACCTCGGGTGGCCAGCCACTCACCCCCACAGCTCCTGGTTTCTCAAGTACAGCCTGAGTGCCAGGCACAGCTGGTGACATGATGGGCCTTCCGTGGGCCTCTGGGGCCTCATCAGACTTCTCTCCTAACTTTCAAAGTCTTCGGTGACTCCTACCCAGGCTGCCTTTGCAGTTTCCTGACCGCCCCTTCAGGGCTGAAATGTCAGCCCACTGAACTGGCCTTGATTGTGGTTGGGGTGGAGATGCGCCCCGCTCCAAGGATCAGCCTCCTGAACAGCTGGCCCTTGGGGGGTGGGGATCCCTTTCTGTTCCGCGCCCTCTCGCCCACAGGAAGGGGCGTGAGGACGCTGTCCAGCCGTCTGGGACAATACACATACCGGTTGCGGAAGCTCCGGAGAGCATCCACCCTCCACCCCTGCCTCAGCCTGCTCACCCAAAGCACCGCTGGTCTGTGTGGCTCCTGAGGACAGCGAGGGGTCCTGGAGCTTTGCTCAAACATTCATGTGACAGCAGAACTTACTTCATGAGTGCTTTGGACAAAGGAGAGCGCTGAGGCTCAAAGGAGGGGAGGAAGGGAGGAGCAAACCCTCACACCTCAGCCCTGCCTTAGGTCCTGCCCCTGGGGACCGTGAAGGACACGGGTTCTCAGAAGTTCCTTCGTGGCTGACGGCCGCTTCCCTGCCCCTGCCTCGGTGTCCCCAGCCCTGCTGTGGAAGGAGGGGGTATAGGGCGGCCTCCTCCCCCACCTCCTGCCCCTACACAGAGCCCATTGTCTCCGGAGCACAACGGGCCGACTCAGCCCACTGCCATCCATTCATGGGCACAGGGCATCCACGGGGAGGCCTGTGCCAGGGGCGTCCACCCTCCCATGCGGGCCAGCCTGGGTGTGGGGCCGCTCACTCATCTCCCGCCCTGAAGGTGCCAGACTGTATGGCCGGACTCTAGGACCACAGATACAAGACGGGACCTTGGGACTCTATGCCAGCCTCTGAAGTAAATGCCCATTTCTGGAGAGAAAAGTCTCTGGAGTTGCTCCCGATGGAAACAGCGATCACGGGCACCTCAGATTGAGGGCACTGGGGGGGCTCTACCCCTTCTCTGCCGATGGGAATCTGGCTCAGGCTTTGGGTATGATACAGAGCCCCCCTCTGGTAGTCTTCCCAATTCCAGGTGTGTTTTCCATGGACAGTCCTTCTAGTCCTTCTGCCCCTAACTGGTTCGGAGGTGCACACATCCTGCAGGTCTGGCCAAAGACACGAGAGGAAAAGTCTGCGGGGGCTTCCCAAGCGGTCTCCTTGCTGTTAAGGGAGAAGCATGGAAAGAGAAAGGCCTCTTTTCCTCGAGGACACTGCCATGTGCTTTTGTTCCCCTAAACAGAGCAGCTTTGGGGGGCTGACAGTGCTGGGGGCAGCGGGGGGCTGTGGTGTTAACTAGGGCAGCCACGTGGCTTCAAGGGGTGACACATGAGCAGAGACGGGGATTTGGTAAGGGGGTTATCATACAGCTACCTGGGGGAAGAGCCAAAGCAAAGGCCCTGGGGTCAGCGGGGGCTTGGGATGTCTGAAGACCACCAACGAGGCCCGTGTGGCCGGATGAAGCCACCAAGGGAAGGACAGAGAAGACCGAAGGGTTTGGGCTTTCACACTGAGAAATGAGGTGCCAGGTGCGGGCGTGGAAGGGGGCCAGTCAGGTCTGACTTACATGTTGGCTCCATCACTCTGTTTAGAGTGGACTCTGTGTGTGGGTGCGTGTGCACACGCATGTACGTGGTAGGGTGGCAGAGTGTGGGAAGCTGCGAGGTCACTGCCAAGGGCCCAGGACAGAGAGGACAATGGCTCAGATGGGGGTCAGCAGTGGTGGGGGGGAGAAAGAGTGGATTCTGGATACTTCCAGAAGGTTGAGTGCATAGAAGTGTGGATGTGTGTGCCTGAGAGTCAGAGAAGAATGAAATGTGACTCTGAGCAGGTGGAAGGAGGGAGCCGCCGACACCGACGGGGAAGGTCAGGGCCGGGCGGGCTGCTGGGTGTGCGGACTGGAGTGAAGTCTGACGATCCCATCACACCCCAAGGGAGACGGCGAGCAGGCAGCAGATTCTGGGTTCAGAACCAAGCCCGCAGCTGGGGGCCTGAACCGGGAGCTGTCAGCACCCAGCTCTGAGTCACCAAGTGCAAGAGCACAGTCAGAGCCGAGAAGAGGATCAGGCCTGAACCCTGGGGCCCCTCCATGTAAAGAGGCCAAGAACAAAGGAGGCTGGGAAGAGAGGCCAGCAAGGACGGGCGGGGTTGTGGAGGTGCTCAAGATGATGGGGCGTCCTGCAGTCAGGCTGGGGAGGAACGAGGAGGAGGGGGTGGCGGTCAGCTGTGTCCACTGCAGCCGACAGATGGGCAAATGCGATAGGACTGAGAGCCAATGCTGGATGGAGCAACATGGCAGTCACCGTTGACCCTGCAGAGGCGGTTGTGGGGCACTGGTGGAGGAAGCCTGGTGGGGCCATTAAAGAGAGAATGTGGGGAGAGGAAACAGAAATAGCAATTATGCACAACTCGCTGGTGGAGCTTTCAGCCCAGCCACCTCCAGCTGCCCGGGACCACAGAGGGCAGGACGGTTTCCCCTGTGGTAAGTGATGGAGGGAGGGCCGGGCAGGGGGTCGCGGTGAGCCCAGGGGGTGCATACAGCGCCGGACCGGAAGGGGAAATGGTTCGCGAAGGTGTCCAACTTCACTCGGGCAGGCGGTCAAGCTGGGATCTGAACCCAGATCTCTGGTCCCAGGGCCGGTCGACCTACCACCGCTACCCAGACCAAAACCGGCATGCAGGTCCAGGCCTGGCTCCAGACTGTGGAAAGACATGCCCCGGACAAACTGAGACAGGGTCACACGGAGGGACTGATGCCATGTGTGGAAAGGGATCGTGGGTGTCACCCTGGGCATCAGGAAAGCCTCTTTGAGGAGGTGATATTTCAGCAGAACCCTACAGGGTGGGTGAGAGGGGCAGCCCTACAGAAAGGTCCTATAGTTGGCCCAGGCCAGCCGGGGAAGGAAACGGGGTGCGGGCAGCTGGCACCCCAGCCTCTCTGCTCCCGCCGCCGCAGCCCCGGTGAGGGGTTCCACGCCTTTCCATCTGTGACTCCCAGCCTGTTGCCCGAACGCCACGGGACACTCACTTCTCTGATTTATTTATTTCTGCCTGACGTGCTGGGCACGGAGCCCAGCGTGGTGGCAGTGTGGTGGCTGATCATCAAGGACACTGTTCTCAGGCCCGGCTCCTGAGGGGGGCGTTTAAAAAAAACACCCCAGTACATTATTAATCACTGTCTCCATCATTCCCGTGCCTAATTGGGAAAGGAAAATTATGAATCGGTTTCAGTCTCCCTGGCGGGGGTGGCCACAGTTTTTCCTGATTCGAGGGAGAGATCTGGGCGGAGGCTGGGGAAGGAGCACGAACAGCAGGCCACTGCCCAGTGCCATTAATTACGCTTCTGGTGGTGACTGCAGGACCCCCCCCCATCCCGTTCCTTGCCCAACAGCACTGCTTGTGAGGCTCCGTATGGCCGGGTATGGCCGGGACTTGTTACTCAACAGCCTTCTTCGTTTTTAGTAGCTGCAATTCATCCTTTCTCTGTTCCTTGCCCTGGGGAATGCCCCCCTCCCCCCAGATCTGCCAGGCCTCTTCCTACCCAGGGCTGCTGATGCACCATGACCCAGAAGGTCCAGACTCTTCAGAACACCGTGGAAGGGACAAGATGGCGCCATGTTGGCGAAGCCCTGGGTGACCACCGTAGCCCAGCCTCAGTGCCCTCAGCCCTGACTCCCCACCATTCGTGTGTCGGTCCATTCACTCACTCGTACCTGCTAAGAGCCCACTCTGTGAGGTGCCTGCATTGACCTGCGGACTGGGGATAAGAGGGTCAGTGAAACAGAACAGGGACCCTGCTCTCTTGATGCTTCCAGTCTAGTGGAGAATGAACACGAATTCAGTAATCACCAGATAAGTGCCCACAGTGGTTCCTGTCCCCCCAAGGCTCTTCGTTGTGCCCATGCCTTGGGTACAAAGAGCAGGAAACCATCAAACAAAACATAGAGCCAGCATAGGTTGACCGAGAATAATGGACTTGTCTTTGTTTGTGAGAGGCTCATGACCTTGGGATAGGAAAAAGCTCCTGATAGCATGTACTAAATGCTCAGCAGCACCCAGTACCTACTTGATACTGAATATCAACTGAATTGATACTGAGTATCAGATGGTAAATTCTGTTCTTCCCTTCCAAAGGGTCCTTAATACATAATGGGGTCTCAAGAATGCCTAGTCGGGTAGAACCTTCTCTGTCTAAACAGGTGTAATCACGTTGAAGAGGGGCGCAGGACCAACTTGGACCAACAGTTGACAAACTCTGACCCCTAGGCCAAATCTGGCCCACCACCTGTTTTTGTAAATAAAGTTTTATTGGAACACAGACATACCCATTTGTTGATATGTGGTCGTGGCTGCTTTCTGGCTGGGATGGAGATTGTATGGCTCTGTAGGGCCTAAATGATTTACTATCTGGCCTTTTACAGAAAAAAAATTGTCTATTTCTACCTAACTTGGGGTGATCTTAACCTGAGATTATTAGACAAGCTTAGAAGAGTGATCTGAGAGTATCCTAAAATTATACCCCAAATTTGCCTTTTGCAAGTAAACATTCCATTCCTTCTATGTTATTTTTCAGAAGGGCACTTCACTCCAAATGTCACACCGATGCCTTGCTGGGAAGTCTCTAGGCATGTGGCTCAGGCTCTGTCTAGTCTGAGAATTTTAGCAATGACAGTGTGATGAGACACACAGACAGACTTGAGTTTGGATCCTGACCTGGGCTAGATTAGACGTGCTAAGGGACCCTAGATAAAGCAGTGACCTTCATAAGCCCCTCATCCATTCCTTGGAAGACTGGTGGAGAGGATCGGCCCTAGCAAAGTGCCAAGTATCACCTGGGGGGTTTCAAGGACGCATTCAGTGGTTCTCCCAATGGCGGAGGCAATGACATGGGGCAGATTTAGGACAGAAAGCCCAGGAACTGTCTGCACTCTTCAACTGCCCCACAGTGGAACAGGCTGGTTTCTAAGGCAGGTACAGCCCGCCACTTTGGTGCCAGCCTCCATGACTCTTTCTGGCTCCCAATCTGGTAAGAAGCTTCGCTGTGGGATGGGCAGCTCCGTGCCATTCCTAGTGTGGCAGTTTCAGGCACACAAGAGAGCGTCTCTCTCACTGATCCTTTTCGGGGCAGCCTGGGGTCTTTCTGTTTCTTTGGCACTCAGACAGCATCATCTGCTGTCCCCCACTTCGTCCTGGCCACGGAGGTGTGCACTGTAGGGTGGGGTGCTTCCCAGCTGTGCTGGGCTGCAAGGGGGCATGCAGCTACCCTTTGACTTTCCCAGCACCTGGAGCCCTTCTTTGGAAGGCTGCCCTTGGGCTGTTGGAGGCGATAGGCATGAGGCGGGGAGCCTGAAAGTTTACTCCACCATACCTCGGATGAGTCCCTGACCAGTGACCAACAGGGGCTGGATGGGACCATCTGGCCCTCCTGCTGCTGGCTGGGAGCACCGGTAGAGCATAAGCGATCCTCCAGAGTCCCCCACAGGATCGCGCTCAGGCCTTCCGGACTTGAACTTGACTTCCTGCCCTCCCCTGTCCCACCCATGTCTTCTCCTGCCTTCCAGGTTCCTCTGGGGTCACTGGCTCTGAGCATGGGTTCCATGTCAGGAACCCCAGACATCAGGTCGCCGAGGCGCAGAAGGATCCCGACCTGCCTTCGCAAGCATCAAATAGATGAAATTACATCCCTATGAGATTCCTGTGAGCTTTCTATGCTCCAGATCCCTTTCCAGAACCACCTTTGGCAGGTTCTCCAGACAGAGCCTAAGTCCTGCTTAAAGGTCCCTGCTGGCTTAAGCTAAGAATAAGTTTTTCCAGGTTGTGACCCCAAAGGGATGGGGACACAGCTGAGAAAAATCACTATTGCTTAGTTGGTCTTTGTTGGGAAAGAGAGACAGAGAGAGAGGAGGAAGGAGAGAGGGAGGGAGGGAGGAAGGAGCACGGAAGGAAGGAAAGATATGATAGAAGGAGGGAAGGAAGGGAAAGGAAAGAAAGAAGGAAGGAAGGAAAAGGGAAGGGAAGGGAGGAAGGAAGGAAGGAAGAGAAGGAGGGAAGGAAGGAAGGGGAGGAAGGAAGGAAGGGAGGGAAGAAAGGCAAAATGTTTGTGGCTTTAGGACAACACCATATATTACAGAGGAAAACAGAACCCATGGTCCACGGCTGCACTATGATATATACGAAACACATGACTACTTGAATATAAATTAATTAAAACAAAATGAACTAAAAACCCAGCAGCCACACGTCGCGGCAGCCACCACGTGGACAGCACGGACATACATCACTCACACATCGCAGCAGGGCTCTGGGAGGGCGCTGGGCCAGGCCGTGAGAGGGTAGATGCTCTGCTTCCCTTCCTAAAAAGGCAGCAAGAGCGGCTGGGTGCCCCCAAAAAGTGAAGCAAGAGCCACATACCTGCTGACACAGATTTTTCCAAAGCACCTCCTTCTTGGATCCTTTTATTCTCAATCCCTCCCGCCAAAATGGGCAAAGCAGGGATTACCAGCCCCATTTTGTAGGTAAGGAAACTGAGGACCCCTAAGGGCCAAAGGGGCAAAGTCACCGAGCTGCTAAAGAAGTGACAGAGTCAGAGCTTGTGAGCGGTAAGGCGCTGGGGCGGCCGAGAGTGGGTGGGGGCACGGTCTGATGCCGCGGGCAACCTGTGAGTTTTCAGGGCCAAGTTCTAATGCCACCCTCGGCACACATGCTCGCTCCTTTTACAGCCGCAAGACTTGGTGAGTGGACGGACCCCTGCGATCTGAAAAGTGGCCGCTGTGTCCCTGAGCTGATTGACAGCAAAGCAGAAGACTTATCCTGGCTGCACCCCTCCACCCCACACCCCCACCACGGTGACTGCGCGCGTCCCTGCTGTGAAATGGGGCCAAGTCCTCAGCCCAGAGACCCCGCTGCCACGCTATCCACGGACAAGCCTGTCCAGAGGACGGGGCGTGCTGAGACTGGGCAGAAGGTCCTACTTGGCAACAAGCTGCTGTCTGGGAATTTCCTTCTCTTTCCGGACAAGCGGCCCGCTCTAAAGGGCCACACAACCTGGCTGCCAGCATAGTCTTGGAAACCCTTTGAACTTAGGCAAGCACTTCCGCAATCTGGACCTCGAGTGCCCATCTGCCGCACGAGAGTGACGAACTTAGCCTAGAGCAGCAGGACCCCTCAGCCTCGGCACTACTGACATTTGGGGCTGGACCACTGTCGCTGCGGGCAGCTGGCCCGTGCCCTGTGGGGCTGTCGAGAGGCACTCCTGGCTTCTACCCACTAGATGCCAGCAGCTCCCCTCTCCCAACTGTGGTGCCCAAATGTTCCCCGGGGAACAAAATCTGCCGGTTGCAACCCAGGGCTCTGGAAGGTCTCCAGCACTCTTCCCTACACTGGTGCAGAGACGGATGGCCTCCCACGCAGGCGCGGGCACAGCCAGTGGCACAGACCTGACTCAGCCTCCCAGAGTGCACCTCCCCGAGCCCAGCCAGCGGCTCAAGCTTGACGGCCTTCCAGCTGGAACCTACCATTCCAGGCCAGTTGCCTCCAGGATGACCCCCTCCTCCCCCACTACTCAAGCCTCCATGGCGGAACTGCCTGTAACAGGGTCCAAGAAGAGTCGAATGCCTTATTTCCAAGGCATCCACAATTCTCTCCGCCAAAGCAGGAGACAATGTGCCTTTGCCACCCACAGGCCAGTTCATTCTCCGCCTGAGAACAAGGAGCCCATTGACTCTCCGGAGGGGCAGGGGGCAGGCCAACGTCTCTTCCAGGAAACGGTGGCCTTTGGCCTGGGTGGCTTGCAAGGCTGACCCAGAAACTTGGGAGCTGGAACAGGGGCTGCTCAGATCGCCTTGTTGTGCTGGTAGGAGAAGGGGCCATCGACCAGAGGACGCTCCTCCGTGACCCGCCTGGCGGAGCCGCGTCATCTTTCCCAGGGGGGAAGCCCAAGAATAGGGGTCCTTCTCAAGGCCACTGCAACCGACCTGGCCGGACTGGAGGGATGGCCCCACCCTCTTTCCTCTTGATACACAGAGAGCGCTGTGAAGCATGGCTTCTCTGACCCGCTCCAAATCCGAGTGCTGGATGCCAAACGCCATGATGCATTCAGGCCCGTAACGCGAACCAGGAACACCTTTGCCATGGTGAGCAGATGCCAAGAAGGCCACCCACGCGGGCACACCACCATCACCTACGTCGTGCAAAACGTCAGGCCTCCGGCCCGGGCCTGCCGAGCTGTTTCTGAGCCTTCACTAGTGTTTGTTATTTGCCATCTGCGGGCAGACAAGCAAATGCCTAAGATTCCAGAGAATTTTATGGAGGGAGAGCTTTATATCTTCAAAATATTTCTAGGAGCTTAATATGAACGTAATGGCAATAAGAGCAGCCCCCCCTGCTAAGCACCTGGTTACCGCACGGCGTGCACGCATCTCCCCGATTCAAGTCTCCCGATCCATCAGGAGCCATGGATGTGACCGTCCCCACTTACGGAAGTGAGGACAGACTCTGCGAGGAAGTCAACAGAGGAGCCAGCATTCCAGAGCAATCTGATGCCAAAGTCGATCTTCTTTCTCCCCTTCCCTGTTGCAAATCTGGTAAAACCCACTGTAAACTAGATTTTACTGGCCAGAGCATGTTGGGCCAACCAAAGAGCAGATATTAACATTGCCTGGAGATGCTGTGACCGCTGACCTGCGTCTCCATGAGGGTGTCCCCACCCACACTCCCAGCTTTCTCCAGGCCTCTGCTTAACCCTCTTGATGGCAGAGGGCAGGACTTACTCAACAAAAGAGACTGTGAGAAGGAGGACCCAGGAGCACAAAGTTTGCCTCATGCCCGCCTTGGACCCCAGGAGTGATGAGAAATGGAAGAAACATTCCCCACGAGGCAGAAATTCGAGAGTAACTTTTATATCATATACAGGATGAATGAATTCTACCTGCACTTTCATTCCTTAGAGTCGCTGGCTGCCTGGACCCAGTGTTCTAAAATCCAGTGGGCACGGAGCACCTCAAGAACCCTGCCGCTGCGTCTGCTCGTTACTTTTCATGACAGCTGGCCAGACAGGTCACCATAACCGACTGTCCCATCATCTTCCTTTGACAGGGACATTAATGGGGCCTTGGAGGTGAGGACAGCCTCGTACAGACAGGAGGAAGTCTCAAAGGCTCTCCTGATTTTGACGTTCCCCGGTTCTGGGAAATTTTCTGAACCATAAAATATGATCAATAACCCAGAAGGTTCTCAAAGCATCCAGACACTGGTCAGTGAAGGACAAGGAGGCCCAGGGGGATAGCTCAGGTACCTCGTTCCCCTCCCCAGAGGCCACCACGACTGTAACCGATTTCTGATGTATCCTTTGAGAGAGCAGGCGTGTGAGAGACCCTCTAATTCCTGATTGCTTTTGCCCCCCAGAATTCATTCATTGAAACCTAACGCCTAAGGTGATCAGGAGGTGGGGTCTTTGAGAGGCGATTAGGTCATTAGGTGGAGTCCCCATGAATGGGTTACTGCCCTCATCAAAGAGACGTCAGGGAGATCCCATCCCGCCCGCAATGAGAAGACACAGTAAAGTCTATGAACCGGACACCAAATCTGCCGGTGCCTTGATCTTGGACTCCCCAGCCTCCAGCCCATGGGAATTAAATTTCTGTTGTTTATAAGCCCCCCCCCCATACACATGGGGGCTGCTCTCACAATAATATATATTCCATTTAATATATTTTGGCAATGTTTTCACATTGGTATGAACCGAACTGCTTTTTCTTTTCTTTTTTTTTAGAGCTGACTGGAGTACCAGTGTGCAGCTGTGCGTGATTTATATACCCAGTTCAGGAGAAACTGGTTTTCAAATGCAAGGACCTCAACTCTGTATTTGTCATTTCCAAACCCAAAAGGTAGTTTGCTACCAAAACTAATTTGGTAGCAAAACCTTAGCTGCCAAAAAGTGGGGTTCTCCATGGTCTTGATGGGATATGGTCGCATTTAGTGTGATACTCACATAGGTCTTTAAAAATTTTATTTTAATTTTTGAGAGTGAGAGAGACAGAGACAGAAGGGCCAGAGAGAGAGAGGGAGGCACAGAATCCGAAGCAGGCTCCAGGCTCCAAGCCATGAGCACAGAGCCTGATGCGGGGCTCGAACCCCTGAACTGTAAGATCATGACCTGAGCTGAAGTCTGATGCTTAACGGGCAGAGCCACCAAGGCGTCCAGCTACCCATGTATTTCAGCGGGTGCTGGGCTTCTGGCAGCGTTACTTAATCTACAGTATATATGCGAAAATCTGAAGCTTTCGGATTTCTGAAACACACCCAGCTGCAAGTTCACAGGGGACAGGGAGCTTTTCTAGTACTTGTGTTAGATGGAGGTGGGGTCAACCAGAGGTGATGGGCTCCTAGGGCCAAATGCACCTTGAGGCCAACTCAGCATCCCTCCTCCCCCACCCCCACCCCCAGAGCCAACCCTCAGGCAGTGAAGAGAGCTGGGCATTTGCTGAAGGTGTCCCGGGGCCAATGCAGGAAGGGACCACCGAGCCAACCAGAAGACAGACACGCCCTCCGGTTCTGCAGGCACCCTGCCCTCCTCCGCTCCAAAAGCCACCCTCCTCCACCCTTCCTCTTCCTGACCAGAGGCTGCCCCAAACCCCGCCTCACCTTGAAGAATGCCACTCTAAGTTCCTGACTCAGCCTTGCTTTCCAAAAGCATTTCAAGATGCTGATTTTTAAAAGAGAATACAGAAATCAGGATTTGCAAAATGTGGAGTATCTTTGATGGCTAAATATCATTTCTCTCTTTTTCTTTTCAAACACTGGGCGTGGCCACGGCCTACTGGGATGGCATCCACCATGGCTCCCAATCCCATACCTTTTGGAGGGGGTAGCAACTAGGGCACCGGACCAGCTTTAATCCATCTCTTTGGGGAATTAAGGAGGGAAAGGAAGCTGCCGTCTGGAAAAATGGGAAGAAAAGCCCATGCAGTGTTCTTAGGTCCTGAGGCTGCCATTGGCCTTGCCCTGGCCTTACCTTGGCTTCTTACCCAAGGGTGGTGGGGACAAAGGTCCTGCTGAACCCGGCCCCATCTCTATCTGTACTTTTTCCCCAGGAGATCTCCCCGGTCCGCTGGCTCAGAGACCAGCCAGATGCCAACAGCTCCCATATTTATGACTTCCGCTCCAGCACCTCCCTCAAGCTGCTGATTCATACCTTCAACCATGACTCAGTATCTCCACCTGGATGGTCCACGGGCCAGCCCAGACTTTACATGCCCCACACCGAACTCTTCATCTTTCACCCCTCAGCCTCCTCCCCTCCCAATCACCCACTTACCTGGCGGCTCAACTCAGACTTGGGGGTCATTCCTGACAACCTCCCTCAACTGGCCTGGCCCCTCTGTTTAAGCAAATGCCTCTCATTAGTTCTGCCTTCAGATTTGGTCTCTGCCTCCTCCCCTCCACCCAGTCCCTTCCTCCACCTTCACCTGCACCCTTTACAGCAGCCTCCTAGCTACACCACCCCCCCCCCAATCCATTCTCTGTCCACTGGAAGATTCCCTGTAAACGTAAATCAGATCATATCACACTCCTGCTCAATACCCTTCACCAGTTTCTTACTGAATGTAGAATAAAACCCCATCTTTTCCCCACCGTCTTTACTGAACTTCACTCCCCATTCTGGCCGGTTCAAACCCTTGTAGGGAAGAATCTTGAAACTTCCCAGGCAGTGACAAAACCGCCAGAGCCAGCACTTAGTGGGATACCTTCCAAAGGGAGGATGGATAAGTTGTGGGATGTGCGTTAGAAAGGAAAAAAAACCAGCAAGCAAGAAAGGAATTAGTCGTATTACTTAGTGGCTGCCCGTCAGCCGCCCCTCCTCCACTCACACCCCTACGAGCCGTCCAGAAAGAGCAGCACATCGGTGGAAACGGCAGAGCCGGCTAATCCCACGGGGCTTTAAGTGGCCGGCAGAAAGCATCTCAGAGTTGAATAAGGAGATAAACTGCTTCGCTGGTTATAAGGCCCAGAATGTTCTCAGAGATGAGACGAAAATCCTTCATGTATTTCTGACTGTGCAGGAACACAGGGGTCCCAGGAGGGCGTGTGCGCTTTGGGGCGCTGAGCTCTGGCCTGGTGGGAGCAGAGGTTCAGTGCAAATGGGGAAAGGAAGGAATGAAAGGAACCAGGGGGGAGAGGAGCTCAGAGAAAGACTTAGACATCTCAGAAGCAGAAAGAGTAGGGGCGCCTGGATGGCTCAGCGGGTTGGGCGTCTGACTCTTGATTTCAGCTCAGGTCATAATCCCAGGGTCATGGGTTCGAGCCCCGTGTTGAGCTCCATGCTGAGTGTGGAGCCTGCTTGAGATTCTCTCTCTCTTTCTCTGTCTGCCCTTCCCCCATTGCACTGTCTCTCTCTCTCTCTCTCTCTCTCAAAAAAAAAAAAATATATATATATATATATAAGTTGTTTTAAGTAGGAAGAGGAATAGCAGTGGGTTGCACCATATTGAGGCCAAGGAGTTTAGAGCACATGGTGCAGTGTGTAGCCAGATGGAGGCTCCCCTCACTTCTTTTTTTTTTTAATGTTTATTTATTTTTAAGAGCGAGAGAGACAGACAGAGTGTTAGTGGGAGAGAGGCAGAGAGAGAGGGGGAGACACAGAATCCAAAGCAGCATCCAGGCTCTAAGCTGTCAGCACAGAGTTCAACAGGGGCTCAAACCCACGAGCCGTGAGATCATGACCTGAGCTGAAGTCAGATGCTTAACCGATGGAACCACCCAAGAGCCTCTCTCCTCTCTTCTAAAAGGGACGTGCAGGAGTTGCTGTCGGGGCCCCTCGCAGATCACTGGCACAGTCAGTGGCCAGTGACTCAATGACATGGAGGCATAAAAGCTGTCCCTCGCTTCACCGTCTCTTCTTTGGAGCCGTTCACAGCCCAGCACTCCCTATGGGCTCTCCTGAAGTTAGATTCTAGCTGAAACCAAACCCTTAATGGACTTCTTCCTTCCCTGCCTCCCTCATGCCCCTGCCACTTCCTCCTGAAAGCCCTCCTTCACTAATAACATGCACCTGAATCCCTGCCTCAGGCTCTGCTTCCAGGCCACCCGGTCTAAGACAGGACGGCTACAGAAAATCAAGAAAGCCATGAAGTCTATGAAGATGCACCCTAATAAAGTAGCTGACCACATAAGACTGTGTAAAAGTTCAATTTCACGTGTTAACATTCAAAAGCATTGAGTTGAACAGAGCCCTGGTGAGGGACCCAAAGAGCCCTGTCCTTCAGCCAACCAGAAAGTCGACAGCCATGACGGGAGTCCTTGGGTCAATTCTACACGCACAAATTTACTCAGTGCCTTGTGAGCACAGCACCCCGCGGCAGGCTCCCTGGGGTGTATGCAGGGATGAAGCGGACCCATTCTCTGCCCTCCAGGGGCCTGCGAGTTAGTGGCGCCTCACCGACTAGTAGGACTGGACCAGGTCTTAGCTATTTTGCTTCTCTGTTGTTGGCCAGGTGTTTCGTAAATTCTTCATAAATGAACATGGACTAGCCCAACGCTATCCTCCAAGAGTGAAACAGATTCATCCAAAGAGACCGGAACTGTCTTCCATGGTCTCCAGGTGCGTCACTGAGTTTTCCGAAAAATGGAAAGGATCTGCTCTCTTTGAAACGTCAGGTTAGGACTTGACACCTGGCTGGTTGAAAAGAAGGCTCAGTGGCTAAGCCGTTTCTCAGCAGGGTCTCCATCAGGATAAAGGGGAGGGACTTCATTGGGTAAAACTGTCCCCTGCAGTCACTTACCAGCCCTGGGCCCTGGCCACTAAATGCAGGTAGCACTCACCACCCCCCAGTCACTAACTACGGCAAGCAAAAAATGAGTAACTCCACATTTCCAAAGGTGCTTAGTCTAAGGAGTGTTTTCACCCTGATTTGGAACCACTGGTAGAATAAAAGTCAACTCTAGGTAAGAGAGGGAGTGTGTGAACCAGACTGACGCCGTCTTGAACAAATGTGACAAATGCACCATGATAACAGCCCGGCGACCTGAAGTCTACTTGAGCACAGTTCTCCCATCATCTCTTCCTTTCGTATTCCTGCCAGCGTGTGTGTGAGTGTGTGTGCGTGCATGCGTACACGTGTATGCGTGTTGCGTGCAGAAGGTTCATCTAAGCTTAGGAAAGTATAAACTTGGAATAAGAGGGGAAGGGCTCAAAAGGGAGGGGAAGGAGAAAGAATTAAGACACTCCCTGTGTATTTCGGGGGCGCCTGGGTGGCTCAGTCGGCTGGGCATCCGACTTTGGCTCAGGTCATGATCTCACAGTCTGTGGGTTCGAGCCCCACGTCGGGGTCTGTGCTCTCTCTCAAAATAAAATAAAGACATAAAAATTAAAAAAAAAAAACCCAACTCCCTGCATATTTAAGGTAACCCTGCATTTCCAGCACAGATTTGAGAATCTTGTAAACCCGGAAATTCTCCCAGTGGAGAAGATGGAGTAAGAAATGAAGCAGCCGCCGCACCCCCACAGCCCAACACGCCAACCGGAGCGCCATTCATCATCTCAACTACCACACGCCAAGGGGAGGAGGCCTTCCTGGAAGGCAAGCAACCGTGTAGGACGAGTTTTCACCACCCTGCTCGGGGGTCGGCAGAGGCCCTGGTGTGAACACATGGTCTGGAAGCTTCCAGACAGTCTGGTCCGACACCTTGAACTTCTACCGAGTTCCTCCTCTAGAGGCTAAAGGGCAGGTTAGATGCCACCGCCAGGTCATGTCCAGTCTTGATACAGTGCAGGAAGGCTCATGCTGCAGACACCAGCCTCACGGGCAACCTAACCATATTCAGAGAGAGAGAGATGGGACAGAGTGGCGGCCTAAGTAAGTCCCCATAAGCTGAGCTGTGAAGGCCAACGGCTTGGTGCCACCTTGGAAAGAGATGGCTGCCACAGCCAGGGACTGGGCACAGACACAGAAAAGTAGAGTGGACCAGCCTCCTTCCCATCTCTGTAAGATTAAGAGTCTTCAGACACCACCTAGGTCCCTTAACTCAGCTGCTCAAAAACCTTCAGCTATTCTGGAATCATGTCCAAACTCCTTGGGCCATCTGCCCTGAGGCACCTCCACTCCCATTACCCTCCGTGGCATCCTACAGTCCTGAAAAGGACGATCCCGGGTTCCCAAAAGCCCTTGGACCTTCCTGATTCCCCACCTTTGCTCAGGCCGTTCCTCCCACCGGAAGCACCTCTTTATATCCTTCCCTGCATCTGCTCTTCAAAGTCCCAACTGTTCTCTGAGACAGTTCAATGCCACTTCCTCCAAGCAGTCATCCCTGATGGCCCAGGGCCCGCTGTCTCCATGCTCCTGCAGCGCTTTATACCCGCTGTATCCTCTGCTGGATGACAACCTCTCATTTCCCCTCCCCCGACCACGGAGCTCAGCCAGGGCCTGGAGCAGTTCTTACTCATCTCTGGTCGCACAACCCAGAGCCTGGGACCCAGGAAAAGCTCAGTTCACACTAGCTGGGTAAATCAGCGCCCTACCTCAGTGGATGATCCCAGGGCCACCAAACTCCTGGCAGACACTGGTTGGCATCAAGTCATCTTCGGACCTCCTCGCTTTGACTCCTTCCTTTCCTTCCCTGTCCTCCTCCATCCCATCCCGCTGGCTCTGTCTCCAAACTGCGCTTGGGATCGCCTTCCCTGAGCCACTGCCCCATTCCTGGCCCCCATCTTCTATCACTTGCCGTAGCTTCCTGAAGAGTCTTCCCCATGGTCCTCTTGCCCCTCCAACCCATTCTCCTCTCAGCCACCAATGACCGTCTTAAAAACGAAATCCATTAGTTCCACCTCCACGGCCCAAGCCTCTTTAATGGCTTCCCGTGGCCCTTGAAAAACAAAAATCCAGCTCTGTACTATGGGAAGTGTGGTGCAGAAGGCCCTGCGTGAGCTGGTGCTCACCTCCCCGTGCGCACATCATGCCACTCTCGCCCTGATCACTAGGCCCAGCAGAGCTGTCCCACCACACGGCCTCTGTGTGCCGTGCCATCTGCCTGGCAGGCCCTCTCCAGTCTACACAAGGCTCCTCCTTCAAGTTTCAGGCAGCCTGAAAGGCCTTCCTTGGCCTTGGCCTTCTGTCCAAGGCAGAGCCCTCCCCGTAGCCTCCATCTCTGCCTTTAACCACCATTACTGCTCACACCCCAGCTCCTCCCGCCGCATCTGGCCCAGGGTGAGCGAGCAGTAGGCGGCTTGCTGAACGAGTGCGTGTGTGAGTGAGTGAATGGGCTCCCCCTGGGCATCCGAAGTCCAGTGTCATTTGCTTCCTGACTAACAAAGTTAGAAGAGTTTTGTGCTGTGAACTTTTTGTTTTAGCAGAAACCAAGAGTGGCTTCTTGCTTCTGAGCATATTTAGCCTCTTTATTGTGATTGTCATGCGTCAGCACTGACTCACTTTAGAGAAACTGTCCCCATGCTTTGACTCTCTTCCCGTAGCCACAGGAGCACCCTCCCACGACGGTCCCTCCCTGGTGGCCTCTGCCCTGGGCCAGGCCTGGGCGGCAGGACGGAGATGCTTTGGGCCGATCCGGAGTGGATGCAGGTGACCCAGAGCGGATGCAGGCTGCACGGCCTGGTCCCTGCACCCAGGACAGCGATGGACTCTGGGCTTCCCTCCCGGAAGCCCTGGGTGACGGAGTCCCCACCTTCCCACCCCTGCAGATGCAGAAGTCATTTCCCCTTTTAATTAGACCAACACCAGGCCACTCATGAGGCCACTTCACCAGAACCCTTTGGGAATCAGCCATGTCACCAAGGGGCTGCCTGGGACACGAAACCGAATGGCTCGGTCCCGACTCCAGGGCAGCCCCTGTCCCACCACTGCTGGGCTGCTCCAGAGGAGAGCCCACTGTGAGCACTGCTTTGGAGGAGCCACAGGGTCCGGCCATCCCTCTCTGCTCCTTGTCCAGCCTCCAGGACACTGCCCTTCGGAACCTGGCTTATCCACAAGCACAAGGGGCTCCCATCGGGAGGCTGACCACTTTCAGCACCCTATGGGTGGCCTCCGTTCCCAGTGGCCCTCACCTGTCACCTGGATGGCTGCAATAGGCTCCAAACTGCTCTCCCTGCTTCTGCCCCAACCCCCCTGGTCTGGTCTACACAGCAGCTAGAGCAATCCTATCAGGAGCACGTCGGATCACGCCCCTCCTCTATGCCCTGCTTGGCCCCGTGTTTCACGCCCAGTGCAGGTGACACCCTCCCCCTTCCCTTTACTCTGCTCCAGCTGCGCAGGCCGCTGGCTGCTTCTCAGCCTCTCCAGGGCAAGTCCCTGACCCAGACCCCAGCCTGGCCGTGCTCCCCCCGTAGACAACCTCCCAGATGCCAGCAAGTTCCGCGACCACGAGCTTTTCCTCCAAGGCCACCCTCTCTTCCGACTGCACCGGCCCAGCCCCGGCTTGCTCTAGTTCACTCCCCAGCTCCCCAGCCCCTACCCCTTCCAGCGCACCATGCAGCTCACAGGTGTATCCTGTTTACTTTTCTCTGCTCTGCATCTATTTGGTTCCGTGGTGTACCCCAACCTCCTAGAAAGTAGGAATGGTGGAGAAATGTTTGAATGAATAAAGGTCTGCCAGCCCTGTGATCACCTCCCCCAGCTTCCCTCTCAGAGCCTTGGAAACTCAGCCTCTGACACCCCCCCCCCCACCACCGGCACACACTCCTGAGACAACCCACATGTCCACTGGGGGCCCTTGGTTGCTCCCAGACATGCGCAGCTGGCTCCCTTACCCTCCTCGTGGCCTCCCCACTCTGGGAGGCCAGCCGTACCTCTCCCCACCTTCCAGGCCCACAGTGAGTTCTGCCGCCTCCCTGGGGACCCCCTCGAGGACGCTGGTTTACATCCCCACCTGCTTTCCCGTGGCCCCCCACTGGGGGTGGATGAGGAGGGTGAATACCAGTGTCTGGTTACTAAGCCTGTGAACTCTCCCAAGCCCTGGCTCCTTCCCTCCAAGGTCACCTCTCCAGGTCTTCCTCTTCCCTTCTCTCTGGCTGCCATTTCTCAGGATCCTCTTCTTCCCGAACCTCAGGCTCTGTTATCCCCACTCTCTCTCTGAGTGATCTCTGGTGGCTTCAGCATCACTGCCCCCACCCCCACCCTTAGGACCAGCTCAGGCCTCTGCCCTCAATTCCAGACCCACCAGCTGACTGCATCTCCTATCACAGGTCACCTCCAACACCACGTGACAAAATCTGGACCTGCTGAGCCCTTGGAACACTCCCCCTTGTGTCCTGTCTCCACGAGAGGCATCTGATCAGATAGTGTCATCCAGGAGTCTTCCTTTCTGCTCATCCAGGACAAGTACTGGTCGCTGAGTCCAGAAGGTTCTGAAGCCCCGGACCCCCTTGTTCACAGCTGCCACCTGGCCCAGACCACTCTTCCCCCAGTCCACTGCCTTCTCCTTGCTTCCTGTCTTCTGTCCCTGCCACGTAGCCCCTCACCGGGACTGTGTGAAGGCACCTTAGCTGGTAATTTTCCACGAAGACCGTCCAGGGTTCTGCACTGCCTGGGGTTCAAGTGCAAGACTTGTCCATGCTGTGCCTTGCCCATGTTCCTCTCCTCAAGCTCATCTTTCGTGCCCCTCAAGCCCTTGTGGTCCCGGGATGGACAGACTCTCTGTGGCCTCCAATCCTTCATTCCTGCTGAGCTTTCTGCCAGGAGCATGCTGCCCTTTCCCATTTCCACGCCCAGCCCTCACCTGGCCAGTCATTCCGTCCTCAGCTCCGCTCCCCATCGCCTCCTGCCTGGGGATTCTAGGTGCTCCGTTTCGTCTGCAGTTCCTGGGTTCTGCCTCCCTGAGCTGTCCACCTCATACTCCATGTGAGAAAAAACAGAACCGTGATCTTCCCCTGTGAACCTTCCCTCTGGGCTCTCCCTGCCCTCCCCCTGGTGTCATGCTCAGTCTCTGACCGAGATGGAGACATCTACAGATATTTGTCGAATGAGTAAATGTTTGTGAATGATTTACCGCACTTTAAATATATAAATCGGGTATCCCAATGAGCGCTGGTGTGCTCTTATGAGTGGGAAAACTCCTGGAAGGCATAGGCCCATTTGGGTCTGAGCAGAGGCGAGGTCACCCAGGGCAACCACAGCAGAATAAGGTGCCAGCCTGTAGCTGGTGTCCTTCTGGGGCTCACTGGCTTGGTGTCCAACTAACGAGGAAGTAGACCCCCCATTCCCCCGGGGATCAGCTCATAACCTCGGCCCTCAGGTCAGATCCTACACCATTTCCCAGAGCCCCTGAGCTGGGCTGAGCTCCCTTTGCTGCCCACAGGGATAAGCGGCTTGACATCACCCCTTGCCCTGTCTCCCTCCCCCACTCCGTATGGGCATCTTCTGGCTCAACTCCCAAATAGCCACCTGTACCCAATTCTTGTCTCAGTATCTATTTCTGGAGCCTAAACTGAGACACGGTCCCAGATGCTCCCTGGCAAATGGCGTGCTGGAAACTGTTAGTCTCCTCCCAACCCCCTGGCCCCTGGAGAGTTTATCTTCTGTCTTCACGCCTGCGATGCACGCATTCATTTACTCAGACATTCAGTGTGCACCTTCCATGTGTCAGGCCCTGACCTGTCTCTGGGGACAAAGATGAATCAACAGTCCTGGTTCTCAGGGATCAGACCAGATACTTAGTAGGTCAGACTGGCTGGTTTGTCCTGGACACAAGTGAGACATCTTATATGAATTTTACCATAACACGAAGTCAATAACACTGACAAGATGATCACCAGGGCCGGCACTGTCCTAAGCACGGTCACATACAAGCCCATCTGACCCACTCAACAGCCCCACGGAGTCCACACGAGGCCAGAATTATGAGATGCCAGAACAGGCTCTCGATCCCAATGCAACAGCCAGGATTGTGCCCCCATCCGGCAGGATCCTTTCCTTTATGGGGGCTGCACTCTCCGAGCACCTGCCCTGCACTGAGCGGTGGGCTGAGCCCCAACAGTGTCTGCAGTCCTCCTTGAAACCACATGGAAGAAGGAGGCTTCATCCCTGCTAGGGGATGAGGAAACTGAGGCACCCAGGGTTATGTGAAACATCGAGAAAAGAGACTGGAAGAGGGGCTGTCTTAGAGGTACGGAGTTCCCTTCTAGGGTGATGAAATGCTGTGCAATTAGATAGGGGTGATGGACGCACAGCCTCGCGACTGTGCTAAAAGCAGCCCTGAACTGTACATTTTAAAATGCTGACCTGTATAGCATCTGAATTCAGAGCACCCAGGAAGTCCACATCCGGCTGTACGTGAGCACTGGCCAACATATGTATTTTCCCATATCCACCCTTATGCTGTCGACTCCTCCCAAGATCCCAGATTCTTGGATGTCCCCAGAGTTCAGTTTGGCCCTGCCTCTGGGGACATCCCAGCGCCCATGGTGGCATTGGGAGGCCACTCACTTGTGTGCAAGTTTCACTGGACTTCTGGCCCCAAATCCCATTGCACACACCTGTTCCTCTTTTGGCACAGACCCCTTCCTGCCTCATGCCCTGGTTACAGCCGAAGGCCTTGACCTTGGTTCAGACAAGAATCACCCCCCTCCAGGCTTGGCCCGAGCACCCATCATTTTTAAAACTCCCAGGTGGAGCGAACATCTCCAGCAGCTGTTGCTCAGGCATCCAACTAGAGGCGCACAGCTGTGTGTAATTTGTCTCTGCAGGCACAACCTCTTGGCACGTGTTTGCTCAGTAAATCAACAAATAAAGGTTGGTTGAATAAATTAGAGTCCACATACATGTGGAGTATTTTACTTGCTGGATACAAGCGAATACATGGAAGACGCACAGTTCCATTTACTGAATTGGGAAAAGAAAATTCAGTACTTAAAAAAAAGAAAGTCACTTAAAAGAAAGAGCCAGCAAGTATCAGAGCTCTTCCGGATATCAGATGCTCATGTCCAGAGACAAAAATCAGGCTCACGCATGCACTATGCTTGGCACAGAGCGGGTTGCAAGATGGGGCCGGCCCATTTTGTGGATGGGGGAGCTGAGGCCAGTTTGGATAAGAGGGTTGCTTTAGCCAGGATAACGTGGACAAGAGGTCCTATCTACTAAGAGTGGGAAGGCACCAGATGTGAGGCAAGGTCCTCACGTATTATTTCTACTTCCACATCCCCCTTGGGAGGGAGATGAGCAAACAGAAGCTCAGAGAGGGGCTGAGGGACAGGTGCAAGGCTGTAAGGGGCCAGAGCCAGGCCCCGCCCCCAGGTCCTCCTACGTGCAAGCCTGCAGGTGGCTCACCAATGACAGGATGGAAGATGTCTTCCACAAGGTCCAAAGCCATGTGACAGTGAAGACCAGCTGTGCCAACGTAGCCATGAAGCAAAAAAACGTGCAAAGTGACACAGCCCCTATTTGAGGCCTACAGTTCCACAGCAGGCCTCACCCTTGGCAAGGACAGCGCCTCAGCAGTCATGCGCTCTCGTAAGGAGCCTGTGGAGAAGGCCGGTCCCTGCGGTCGGCCTCACCCTCCACACCCATCCTTGGCTTTAGAGGCCTCTGAGGGCCTCCTCCTCTGCTTGGCCCAGACCACAAACAACCCAGAAGAAAATCTGGTTGGCTCCTTCATAGAGACGGAGTGTTGTTAAACCTTGGACTTGCGCTCAAGGCCCGGAGGTTATGTCCTTAAAATGGCAGTGGCTGAAACATATCGAGGGACACGGGAGCCTCTGCTGACTCCTTTGTGGCACCGTCCGAGGCTGCCTGATGACCCCACTGGTGCGACCAACCAAATCCTGAGCATCGAGGGGTGGGGACATCCTGTGGCTTCTCCGCTCCTTCATCCCACAAACCCCAGGAGAACCCTTGGCCCTGCTCCTCCCTAACAGCCACAGCCAGCACGAGTCCTTCCACCCCAGCCTCCAACGAGACCGCTGCCTCTCCGTCACCCCCACCCCGACCCCGCACCGGCTCCCCCACCACTATCTCTGGCCTGGACCCAAGTGACAGCCTCCTCACCGGGGAACTGGTCTCCGCAGAGTGTACGTGAGACCATGCCACACCTCTGCTCAAAAATGTCTAGAGGCTTCTAAGTGAACGTAAGATAAAACCCTACCTCTGTCCCGAGCCTCCAGGGCCCTGCACAATCTGGGTATGGCCTCCCTCTGGGCCTCGCCTCCTCCCGTCTTCCTTCACTCAGCAGCCAGAAGTCACCTGGCCCTTCACATACCCCAAGCACCTCCCCGCCCAAGGGACTTGCGTTTGCTGTTCCCTCGGCTGAGAACAATCCTCTCCGGGAATCTTCCTCTCTCACTAGTTCCCTTCAAACAGCTCTCTGCTGAAACGTCACCTCCTGTCGCCAGACCACGCAATCTGCGTGACCACCCAGTTACGTCCTATCAGATCATATGATTTTAATGACTTTTGGAGCACACCTTTCCCTCTATTTTTCTGGAGATGTTTTTGCTTTGTGTATTGTCTATCCCAGCACCCCCTGCACTGCCGGAGCCCACACACAGTAAAATATAAACTCCATTCTGTCCAGTTCACTACTGCATTTCCAGAACCTAGCACAGTGCCTGACAATAGCAGATAGCCAACATTATTTGCAGAAGACATGAATTAGTAGATATTGATCAACTGTAACATACCAGGTATGCACTAGGGACTTTTGCTGTATCTAGCAGAGGATCCAGGCATTAGTTAATGACGAATGAATTAATTGCTAATGATCTGATCTGATACTTAACGAGTAGGATGACTGCTCTCGAGGAAAAAGTAATGTTCAAAGAATGTGTGCATATATGTGTATGTGAAGATGGAGGGTGGTGTGGTTTTAAAATGTAGGCAAATTCTCTGATACTCTTCTATCAAGAGGCAGAGGCTGATTCCTGCTCCCCACATTTGAGCAGCTTTGGTCACCGGATTCCAAGGAACAGAATAGAGCAGAAGTGATGCACCTGAACCCCATGGCTACGTCATCAAGAGGGGGTGGGATTGCACCTGCTTCTCAGACTCAGTGCACAGCCGCCATGCTGGGAGGAAGCCCAAGCCACAGGGAGGCATCGTGCATAAGCGTCTGGTGAACACGGCAAGCTGGGGACCCCACTGCCAGCCAGCACCAGCCACCGGACACGAGCAGGGAGGCTGTCAAGATGGGGCCAGCCCCGGCCAAGGGACGGCTGTCACAGGAAGGACCTCGAGACAGAGCCTCCTGGTGGAGCCCCATCAACCCCATCGCCACGGAGGAAAGGATAATGTGCGTGTTGTGTTTTTAACCACTAACTTTTGAGGTGATTTGATCTTTGGCCACAGATAGACCTGGGGAATGGCGTGACCTCCGTGGAAGTCAGGGAGGATTTTCCTGGAGGAAATTTGAGCTGGGGTGTGCATGAGTTAAGGTCAACTACTTTGAAGGGGAGCCTGGCACACCGAAGGACTTACCTATGTAAAGACTCTGAGAAGGGAAGGAGCAAGGGGACCCTTGACCCTAAGGGTCAGCAACGGAGGGGCAGAGGGAGGCAAAGGATATAGCAGGAAGCACAAATTACCACCTCCCCTTCTTACCAGCTGGGCAGCCTGCAGCTAGTAACTCACCCTCTCTGAGCCCTAGGCTCCTCACAGAAATTGGGGATAATACCACTTACTATAAGGAGTGTTTAAAGAGTAAATGAGATGAAGAAATCAAAGCATCCACCTCAGTACCGGGAACTAAACATTGGTTTCCTTCTAGTGTTCTGGGCGAGTGATAAAAAGCATCCTAGCACTTCCCCACTCCCGTTTTTCTCTTTGTTTAAACTTGGCCCTTGGCACACAGGATGGGGCACCAGGTGACCCCATTCTAGCTCTATCACAGCTGTGTGACCCTAGGGAGTCACTTAAGCTCTCTTCTGTTTTGTCTAAGAACAAAATAGATGCAAAAATAAAATCTCTATCGGTGACTCGACTCCGTAAAGACAGGCGCTGTGGAAATGCAGGCGCCCGCCTCTGTTCTGCCACAGCTATTTTTGGCCCAATCAGCCTCAGAAGCAGGTCTCAGGGAGGTACCAATTTTTCCTGGAGGGCTGGTACACGTCCCCCGCCGTGGCCTCTGCCATCTGAGTCACGTGTGGGGACGAGTGGGCATCGCTGACATTTACCAAGTGAGCCCGGTCCTGAGCTCCAGCGGCTCCCGTGTGGGCTTTCTGCTCAGCCTCTGAGCATGCCATTGCCTTTGCCAGGATTCACCCCTGCCCACGCCTTCCGGAAATACCTGGAGGATTGCGGATGGCCGTGAACCTAGCAAGGGGCATGAGCGGAACTCTGAAAACCCTTTTCTTTCTCTTGAATACCTAGGGGAGTCCACACATCCTTTAAGAGCCAACTTCACCCTCAAGCTTCTAACCTGATGCCCCTTGGGGCAGCCAGCATCATGTATAAGTAACGCTCAACCTGGAGGTCAGCGACCTTTTTTATCAGGACTGTTATTGTTGGTATTATTTATTTTTAAATATTTTTTGGTTTATTTATTTTGAGAGAGACAGAGAGAGCAAGAGTGGTGCGGGCGCAGAGAGAGAGGGAGAGAGAGAATCCCAAGCAGGCTCTGCGCTGCCAGCACAGAGCCCGACACGGGGCTTGAACTCATGAAACCTTGAGATCATGACCTGAGCTGAAACCAAGAGTCAGGCACGTAACCAACTGAGCCACCCTGGCACCCTGTATTATTTATTAGCTGTCACTTATGGGGTGTTGTCTGGATTCTGCACGGGGTTACCTGTGGCACTGAATCCTCACAACCACCCACATGCACCAAGTATTGTCATTAGCCCCATTTTCCAGATGCAGAAATTGAGGTCCAAAGCAGTTAAGGACACCCTGTTCAGGGCCACTTGGGGGGCTCAGTCAGTTAGGCGTCCTACTCTTGATTTGGGCTCAGGTCATGATCTCACGGTTCATGAGTTCGAGTCCCATGTCAGGCTCTACAATGACAGTGCAGAGCCTGCTTGGGATTCTCTCTCTTTCCCTGTCTCTCTGCCCCTCCCCCGTTTGCTCTCTCTCTCTCTCTCCCCCCTACCCCCCCTTTCAAAATAAATAAATAAACTTAAAAAACTAAAAAAAAAAAAAAAAGGATCCCTTGCCCAAATCACTTAGCTAATGAGCAGGATTTGCCATCAGGTCTGAGGGCAGGAAAGCCAGGCTGAGTCACTGCGCTGTAACAGTGCTTTTCAAGCACATAGCCTCTGCCAAGGGCAGCCTATATCATTTCCAGCCTCCACAGCAGCCCTTTCTCCGGTAGGTACCACTAGCCCCACTTTATAGACGTGGAAACCGAGGCTCTGAGAAGGATGGGACGTGCCCAGGGTCACAGCGTGAGGAGTGGAAGGGCCGGGTCTGACTCTAAAGTCCCCTGCCCTGATGGTCAGTCTCTCGGACACTGGTTCTCAAAGTGTGCACCCCAGACCTGCAGCAGCAACCGCAACTGAGAACGTGGGAACGAAGCTGATCTTCAGGCCCCACCCCAGACCTCCTGAATTGGGCTCCAGCCATCCGGCTTTAAAGAATCCCCCCAGGAGATTCTGACCACACTCATGTTTAAGAACCGCTGGTCAAGCTTCTCCCTCTGACCCACAGCTTGTAAGTTTACAAAGCGCAACTGCCCCTTTCAAGTGCAAAGGGTTGTAGGCAGAGTCTGCCACCCTCTCCCCCCAAGAGGTCTGCCTCCCTCTCCCCCCAAGAGGAACGCACCGCCAAGCTGCTCCCGTGAGCAATGAGTTCCAGATGGAAGTTGGGGGCGCCAGCGTCCTTGAAAGTTTCGTGAGAAAACAAAACAAAATAAACATGCCAAACCAAACAAATCGACACCTAAAACAACCGCCTTGCCTTTGCCCCAGAAGAGTGGCTCAGCAAAACGGGGACCAGCTGTCCCGGCGGGCCCAGGACCGAAGCATTTCACGGGATACAGGATTTTCGGGGCTACAACCAGACAGTCCTGGGCAAAACACGACAAGGTGGTCACCTTGAGCCGCAGGGTGCTGTCTGGAGAAAGAGGGAGGCCGGCCTGCCTGGCCACGTGGGGAACATCCAACAATCCCAATACGCATTTCCGGCAGTCGCTTTCATGGGAGACTGCACAGGTCTGCGTGAAGACGCTAGAGGTTTCTCTTCCCTCTTCCTCCCTCCATCCCAGACCCACACTCCCACAGACGAACATTCCTTCAGCAGGGAGTCATCTGTCTAACCCTTGGGCTCCTAACTCCTGGCTTCAGCCCCTCCCCCTCCTCCCTGGCTGGCTGGCTGGCCTCCCTCTGCTCCAGCTCGTCCAGCGTCTACTGGAGAATTCTTCCACGTCTTCCCAGATCCTCCCTTCTAGCTCCTGCTGGTTGGTGAAGCCCCTGAGCACCTCTGTGTGCCCTCAGTGTGCCCAACGCAAATGCTGGCCTGTGAAGGCCCGTGTGAGCACAAGGGATGAAAGGCACATCCGATGGGCAAAAGGCTGACATGTGCTTACAGGGTCCCCAAAGAGAGCAGGAAAGGGCACTCCGGCCAATACATCCTGCAAACTGAGCTGCGTGAGGGCAGGAACTGTCCCTCTCTGACTCTCTGCTGGCTCCCTAGCAGCTGGCACAGTGCCCAGCACCTGCTGGGGTCCCGCACACCTACTGCATGAGATGAACACCAGCGGCTTCTTGGCTCTGAAGCCCTGTGCCTGCTGGGAGAGGCGAACTCCTTGGTGATCATGGAATAGGCTAAAGTTGCAGATGTGGCTCGATACCTGCCTGACATTTATTGAGCGCTGCTTGTATGCAAGGTCTAGGCTGAGCACCACAAGGACAGGACGAATGCACAAAATATTTTCTCTGCCACAGTCTAATCTGCCTGGCACGCCCTGGGGAGGCCACAGCTGTGGGGTGCTTCCTCCGTCTGACCTGCCCAGGGTCTGCGTCCTCATCCTTGGGCTGTACGCAGCCCCTCCACCCAGCCCCTCCCTTGGAAAGCCACCCTTCCTTTAATCTCTGTCCCTCTGCGCCAACACCAAGGGTGGGCACAGGGCCCAGGCCTGGCCCATCAGCTTATTCCACCCCATCCTAGGCCACCCCGACTGGTCTGTCCAAGGACAGACATGTGACCCAAGCTGGGTCAATGACAATCTGCCCCAGGACTTCGGTTGAAGGATTCAGAAAGTGAAGCTCCCTTGTAGGGAGATTATTAACCGTAAGGTGGACGGAATCCCCGGAGCCTGGAGCCACACCACAGATGCTGGGCCAGCCTGAGCAGAGACAGCTCGGGAGAGATCCAAAGACAGAGAGGCAGAGGCAGAAATCCAGTATCTCACCATAAAGCATCCTGCTGATACATGAAGTGGGAAACGAATGTCTCTCTCCCTGGCTTTGGCTTCAGCGGCTGGAGTTCCAATACGTGTGGCTGAAAAAGCCCTCTCTCCTCGCCCCGGGAAGCCTTAGGCCCAAAGCCCACCAGGAGGCCTCTCTCCCCTCACAGGAGGCCCTCGCTGCCTGCCTCCCCTCCCCTCCAGCTCCCAGCCTGGCTCCCGGCCCTCGTGGGTGGTTGGGAGCTAACAGCCTCCTGCGAGTTCCCCGCTCGAGTCCAGTCTGGCTCACCCCTGGGCCACCCTCCACATTGCCAGGAAAGTTCACCTTTCTGCAGAAGGCCATGTGGAATCCTGCCACTTTCTTACTTAATGCCTCTGTGAGCTCACAGCTACCTGCAGTCATTCCCTAAAGGATGGGGTACGTGTCCCTGCAGCTAAGGGAGCTGGCCGCAGACAGCACGTGGGCTCAGCACTCTAACACGCTGAGATGCAGAACAAGAAACTTTGGCATCTTTTGGTTCTCGTACAAGCCTTTTGATTCTTTATAGAGAAAAACCTCCACGTGGTCCCTATTAAAGCCCTGAGATCTTTCTACCACTTGCTTCTCTCCCTTTTGCTTTTTTAAAAGTTATTTTATTTTTAAAGTTTATTTATTTATTTTGAAAGAGAGACAGCGTGCGCGTTGGGGGGGGGCGTAGGGGGCGGAGCAGAGAGAGAGAGAGAGGGAGGCAGAGAATCCCAAGCAGGCTCGGCGCTGACAGCACAGAGCCCAAAGCAGGGGCTCAAACTCACAAAACTGAGATCATGAGCTGAGCCGGAACCGAGAGTCGGACGCTTAACTGACTGAGCCACCACCCAGGTGCCTCATTTCCCTTTTTAACAAAAAGAGGAAAAGCCTTGAACCCGGAACCTTCTACAACAAGCTAGAACTTTGGAACACTGTTTTGTGTTCATTGCATTTATTTTTATGGGCCCCGATATTTATGCCAATGATGCTGACTTTTCACTGACTCATTTCAGTAGTTATATAAAGATTATTTTGAAAATTAATTAGTACACACGAAAAGATGAGTCTATGTAAAGAAAAACTGAGGCAGGGCGCCCAGGTGGTTCAGTCGGTTAAGCGTCGGGCTTTGGCTCAGGTCTTGATCTCACTGTTCCTGAGTTCGAGCCCCGCATTGGCCTCCGTGCTGACAGCTCAGAGCCTGGAGCCTACTTTGGATTCTGTGTCTCCCTCTCTCTCTGCCCCTCCCCTGCTTGTTCTCTCTTTCTCTCCCCTCAAGAATAAATGAACATTAAAAAAAAAATAAAGAAAAACTAAGGCAAATGAGAGGAGGTGTTTGGATATGCTGAATAATGTCTAGCAAACAATTCACAGGATGAAATGTGATCTCTGCCAGGCACACGAGGCCCTGCATGGTCCGCCCTTGACCACGCCTTCTAGCCCACTGACGGGCTTGTGACTCCCACGGCTTAGTCTCACAAAGTCATACCTCCAACCCTGTGCCCACACTGTTCCTTCTGCTGATGTCCTTTCCCCACACCTTCCTCATCAACCTAGAATAAGGCTGTCTGTGCCTGGACACTCAGGTCAACCTTGCTATCTACCATGGGCCAACAACTCAAAGATTTCGAGGCGACCCGTGGTCCCTCAGGCCGCTTTCCTGGATTGCTGACACTAAAGCCTTTCCTTTGAGGCTGAGTGACCCCAGAAGACCAGAATGGTCTTTCACCCCTGTGTCTGGCACAGAGGCTCAGTTAGCGCAGGTGGATGGAAGGGACCCCCACTGGGGGACATGGGCCGATCAGATACAAGCATAGGCTTGCATAGGAGATGACGCAGGCCTGTTGCCCAAAAAGTGGAAAGAGGAGGCCTTCCAAAGGAAGCGAAGGGGGAAGGGAGTGATCTCCAGAAGCAGGTGCCTGAGGCTGGCCCCCCCCACCCCTCTAGAACAGCCCAGGGGTTCCCTCAGGAGAGAGAAGGAGGTGAGCACCCCAGGCTAGAGTCCTTCAGAGGCCAGAGCCGAGAGCCTGGGAGGCCAAGCTTCTCAACTTTAACTGCTCCTTGGATCATCTCCGAACTTGTCATCGTGCAGTTCCTAAGCAGGTTTGCAGTGGGTCCTGAGCTGCACTTTAAAATGAAAGCTTCAGGTGACACTGAGGGCCACACTCTGAGAAGCACCAGGCCACAGGTGTCACGTAAGAATGGAGCCAGGTAAGGGTGTAGCCGACAGGATGCGGGAAAGCGCCTGAACTGCAAAGGTCCCCCAGAACGTTGCATCACTGTCCGGACACCCAGAGCCCGAAGACCCCCATCTACCAGAGAATAAGCGTCGCCAAGGGTATTTCAAACATGCCCCAAATAACACAACGGGGATGCGTTTCGTGGGGTAGGTCCACGTGCGATCACAGGTGCTCTCGAGGCCGAACGTGGAGTGATCCACCCGTGATAAAGAATCTCCGGTCAGTGACCTCCTTGCCGGCAACTGTCAGCAGCAAACCTAACCCCCGTGAGTCAGGATGAGGCCATTCTGGCTAAAGAAAAACCCTCCTCTGTTTGGATGACCAGGCAGTCAAATGGCTATCAGGCATCTGTGTCCGTTTGCTCCCTCCACTTGGGTTCGTGACCAATCGCCTCCTTAAGCGCGAATTAAAATAGGAACATGAAAGCGTGTGCGTGGGGAGGGATTTGAGACCCGCCCGATGGCTGCACCCCTTTTAAGCTCTGGCCTTCAGAGCAATCCCGGCCGAGCCACTCATCAAATGGAGATTGACTTTTATCTGATTAACCGATGGGGAGACGTCCTCCTCCATCTCGCAGGAACATTCTGTGGGAAAGGCGTTCTGCAGACTGCAGGGAAAAGTTGGGCCTTGGCTTCCCTCCTGCTCGGCCAGTGGAAAATTACCACGGAAGCAAGGCTGCCCTCCGCTCTGCTCCCGGGACCTCCCTGGGCCCGGAAAACACGAAGAGAACCCCAGAAACGAGCCTCTACTTACCGGGGGCGGAGAGGAGTCTGGGAGGCGGTGGGGGTGGGGGCGGCGGGGGCAGCAAGGGAGGGGGCCGGCACTGGCAGATGTGCTGACAGCTGTCGGTCACCTTGGAGCAGGACTTCTGGGGCTCCCCGTGCGTCACCTGCAGAAACGGGCACACGCGCCCGAGAGAAGACGATGAGGCCACCCGGAGCGGAAAGGGGCCCACGCCCCCGCTCCCAGCCAGGCGGGAACCCGGGATCCTCCCCGAGGAAGGAATCACGAAGGTGCAGGGTTGGCTCAAAGGAAACGATGCTGCAGGAAGCCGGTTTGGCACGTGTAGAGACCAAGGTTCTAGTCCCGGCTCTGCCAGGGACCACCTGAGACCCTGACAAGTAGCTTGGATAGGAATGAGAGGTCGACGAGAGTTTGACAGTTAGCTCTCGGAATTTTCCTACCACACAAATGAGGAAACTGAGGCCCAGGCAGGAGAAATGGCTGCTCGAGGTTCCCACGCCCACGTGGGGACAGGATACTGACTTCTCCCCCTCGGTAGCCTGAGCCAACCGTTCCTCCGGGCTCCAGGAGCCCTCGCCTTCTCTCTGTCCACAGCTCCTGACAGCCTTCCTGCGTCCACTCATGCCGAGGTGCCTCCCCTCTTGTAGAAGGAGCCCTCCCCTGTCTGGCCCTGTGAGTGAGAGAGCCGAGGGGCTTTGTGGGAAACACGCAGGACCAAACCGTCCACATCCTCCCAACAATCCCTGAGGGCTTGCCCAGGCTCAGGAGATCACGTGGTCACAGGGCTCTGCTCAGGAGGCCCCTGATTAACATTTCCAGCCCCATCTCACCCCATGCTCTCAGCTCTCCCTCTGCCCTCAATGCCCTTCTTCTAGTCCCTGGACCCTGGCCATGTCCCGCCCTCAACCCGTCACTTTGAACATGCTGCTCCAATGTTCTGGAATGTTCTCCCACACCTTTCTCTCGCTTTGTCCATTACTCAGCTTGGCTCTCACCTCTTTGGGAAAGCATCTCTGACCAGGCCAGCTCTCCTTTTATAGGCTCTCTGGGCACCAGGTTCCACTCTGGAGGGGCAAAAATCTACATTTGGGTGACTACCTGGCTCTCGCCTGTCTTCACCACTGGACTATGAGCTCCATGGGGGGAGGGGCCGGGCCTTGTATTTTCTCCCACTAAGGGAATGCCTGGCATTCAGTAGACACTTAGTGGATGGATGGATGGATGGATGGATGGATAAATGGATGACTATTAAAAACCGAACCAGAATCCGTAGCTCTTGACTCCCGGTCTGTATTCTTTCGACATCAGCCTTCCTTACCTCACCTGTAAACAGGATGGGGGCTGTGCTTGACCAGTAGTTCCCAACCCTAACTGCACATTAGAACCTCCCAGGCAGCTTTAAAAAAAACAAAAAACAAAAAAACACGTGCCTGAGACTTTCCCAAGACCAATTAAATCAAAACTTCTGCAGGTGGAGTTGGGCGCAAATATTTTGTTTGATTTCCCCAGGCTGGACTTCTACTGCGTAGCCTGAGTGAGAACCGCTAGTCTGGACAATCCGCCAGCATCCATCCCTGCGGCAGGTACCCGAATCCATGAGCCCTGGGCCCTATGCCCGTCCGACGGAAAAGCGGATTGGGTGGCCTCCCTCACCTCAACGAAGCCCACCGAAACTTCTCTGGCTGTCAGCTTAGGGGAGTAGAATCCCCAAACCCCAGTTTCTCTGCAACCAGCCACCTGCAGCCTGCACTGGGAAAGGCATTTTGCAGGCGCCCTTCGGAAGCCAGTGCAGCCCCCTCCTCTGCGCGTATCTCTGGCCCGGCAGACAGAGCCCACAGGGCTCCGACACTCCCTTCACATTTGGAGGTCCTGACCAGGCTGGGCAATGAACACTGGGAAATGGCAACAGGAGGTGGACTGATTTGCAGCCCTAACTTAATACCTACGAGGCCAAGAAGTCGCTGCTCGCCACCTTCTCGTGCTTTCTGAGGGCCACTGAGTGAGTTTCAAACTCCAAAGGCGATCTCATCGCCACCGGGAAGGGCAGATCCTCAGATGGTGGGCCTCTCCTAGTCAGTTCACGGAGATGCCTAACTCCTAGCGGGGCAGCGGCACACCCGCCAGCCTCACCAGAGCGTCTGTCAGCTCCTCTGTGGCCATCGAGCTGCCCTCCTCTTGGTTCCGACCTTCTAAGACCATGGAGGTTGCGCAAAGGCTCTGTTCTGCCAATGCCGGTCTCCGAAGGCGTTTCTCTGCCGGACTCTATCGGTGCGCTAACGTCAAGGAACACCACTGCCAAATCAATTACTCTCCTGCTCTCCGAGGGGCAATTTATGCAAGAGTTCAAGAGGAGCATGTCTGCTTAACCCTGGCCAACACAATAGCCCATTTTTGGGGAGAGGATATAAGGTATAAGAAAGTTTAATGTGATGAAATTATCGGTGGGAAAGCCGGGGCCAAGTTTCAAGGCTGAGGGGGGAGGGAACAAAGGGGCGCACAGCACTTAAAAGAAAATCTACCCCACTAGGGGCCCCTCACTGGAGTTTGGTCCAGCGCAAGCCTGTGGTCACTGAGCCTCTCTTGACTGACAACTGGTCACTCAGACCTTTGTCCCACGTCCCCCCCCCCCATAAAATTAGATCTGTCTGCCCAGGGTAGCTTCTTCACCTTGTAAACCCTGTCTCTGGGGCACTTTCCGCACTGGTTGGTAATGTCTGATGCCCACACTGAGCTGTGAACGTCTTGGGGGCAGGCAGGTGGCAGGTGGGTTGGTGCTTTATTCATCCTGACCGAGTAGGACTTCCTGAGCCCTACTGTGTGTCAGCCATGGGAAAACGGCTCTCATTTCACGCCCATGAGGATAACTGAGAGAGGCAAGTGTCAGCCAGGCTTATGGGGGGTTAGGGACGACAGCCCCAGCAAGACTAAGATTTCACAGGGCTCTGCATTCAGTTGGTGCACAATGAAAAGATGTATTGGGGGATGGTCTGCCCACCAGTGGAGAAACACAGATTCTTTCTGTTCCCCAACTCTGGGTCCCCATGGGGGTTCTGCGGATTGGCAGGGGTTGTGTTTAGAGGAGTAGAGAAGAAACCTCGGCACCGGGAACTTGGCTTGACACCTGGCTGGCTTCTGTATCCCGGGGAGTCCCAGAAGGAGAAGAAACTTACCCCTGAGGTCACCTGCCCTTGGCTGGACTTGACTAAGAAGGGGTAGAGGCCCAGAGAGGTCAGCGACCCGCCTACAGTCCATACATCAGAAGCCACCATCATTGCTTCCTGTGAGCACTTCTGGTCCTGTTTTGCGGTCCCCTGCCTCCCCGCTCCTGATCTGCAGCACTCCCCTGGGGCCAGAGTCCCATCAGTGCTGTTGTCATGGACAGCGGGCTGCGGCACAGGCAGGTCCCGAGTCACTTGGATTTGGCAACTGCCACTGAGGTCTGGAAGCTGTGGTGCTCTGTGGCTGCTGGTCCCCATTTACCCCCGGCCAATCAGTGCCGCTCTCTGGTTTGGTGGGTGTTACCTCCTGAACAGCCCATCAGCGCCTCTCCGTGTCCACCACTACCGCCCCAAACCAGGACACCATCCTGTCTCCACGGGGCAGCACAGGCCTCTGACCGAGGATGGTGAGATACAGTACAGGACACCTTGTGACATTTTCAATGAACAGCAACTTTTAGTAGCAGTAGGTCCCAAATACTGTCTGGGATATACATACACTAAAGCATGAGCCACTGTTTATTTGAACTTCAGATTTAACTGGCTGTCCTGCAATTTTACCTGCTAAATCCGGCAACTGCTCCCCTCCCCGGCCTCCTTGCCCCTTGCCCGCCCCTGCCCCCCACCTCTCCAAAACTATCTTTTCGGCGGGGCTGGACCAAGATTTCTAAAATGCCAGTCTGAAATAGTGCCGTTTCTTGCTGAAAACTTTCAATGGCTCCCATGGCCCTAAGGATCAAATCCAAGCTGTAAGACACTATGTTAGTGGCTTACAACAGTGGCCTTACCGGGGACATCCCCCCCGCCCAAGGTCCTTCCAGTGCCCCATTCTCTCTTCTGGCTTCAGGTTATGCCCTCTGCCTGGAGGCTTCCTTCACATGGCACCCTGCTCCTGTCCTGTCCTGCCTGGAGCCTTCCACCTGCAAGGCTTCTCTGAGCCTTCCCCCGGGTCTCATCACCAAGCTGTCTGCCCCCGCTGAGTTCTCTTACCTATCATTACTTAATTATCTCTCCAGTGCCAGATGGTCAGTGCCACCCTTGACACTTCACAAAGGGCCTGGCAAACAGTAGGTGCCCAATGCATGCTACTGACGAAATGAGCTCAGCCTTGCCAGTGGCTCCTCTTCAGTGCCCAGAGACCCATTGGCCTGGGTCAGAGCCTGTCTCCCTAGAGGACACTCATGAAGATGATGGCTTCTGGAATCTTTTATGGAGACAGGCCAGCACCACAGTAACTTGATGAGACACACTCCTGTCACACCTAATAAATTTGCCAGCCTGTCATCCTCTTTGCTTGCAAAAAAAAAAAAAAAAAAAAAGGAATCATCTAGAAGTGAACTTAGAAGAACTCTACATCACAAAAGCTCAGAATCGCAATTCCAGACACATTAAAGAAGAAAGGGGAAAGGATAGGGAATGCCCCACCAACCTTGTGGCAATTTAAATGTCATCTGACTTTAATGATTAAGTTTCTTATCATCTGGGCAGCAGCCAAAGGCGTCAGGCACATTGCAAGGCGGGAACCTGGTGCTTGGGGGGACCACAGGTCTCTTGCTTCACCAATTACCCTATTAATTACAGCACTTTGATATGTCAGTCTCCCTGTCGCAAATGTTTATAACTTTGGGGGATTCTTCTGGCAAAATGCTCATGAAAACATGGAGAGCTCTGAGTTCTTTCTCTATATTCAGGGAACTCCTGTGATGTGACAGATTTTTAACCTCTCCACTTCAAGGAAAATAGATGGCTTTGTGCACTTCGTATTTTTCTCTTCTCCCCTCCTTTCCCATGAATTCAGCTCTTTTGCTTAACAACCAGATCCATCAATTCCAAAGCCCCTCTTCCCCTGGCTTCTTGTTCCTTATCATTTGCAGATTAATTTTTCCAGAGCCTCCTGCCAAGATTTTGCCCATTTTACTTGTCTGGAGGACTCCTTTTCTAATTGATTTTCACAAAAATTGATTTGTATTGAGTAACAGAATCTGAAACACACACACACACACACACACACACACACACACACACACGGGCGCAGGCGCTTGCTTGAGTAAGTACTGCCAGGCTGAAGGACGTGGTTAAAAAAACCGAGCTGCTTTCACAAAGGCCGGTGGGGAGGTCGTGGGTCCCTGCTTCGGTCCTGCCAGCCCACACCACGGAATTCCAGTCTCGGAAACTGACAACATCGTCAGTGGTCTATGCACACCCGTTGAAAAAAGTGTTTGGGAAAACTGGTAACAACTGACTATAAAAACACAGTGCACTTCACATCGGAGGTTCAACTCAAAGCTGAACAAGGGAAGCCGGTCCCAAACCGCCCGAGTGTTTAGAAGTGACAAAAACCCTGAATCCTGAGGCGGCACAGCTGAGTTTAATAACTGCTGTTTCACACATTAAACAAAGCTGTCAATTCCAAAAGGAAAACAATTGTGAGGGAGACCAAGGCAAGCCAGCTAAGAGAGCAGAAGACGAGCCTGGTGCTGGGGGAGGAGTAGGGGGGATGGGACTCTGGCTGACCCACTGGCTCAACCAGCACGCTCCTTCCCGCATGAGGACTCCTGGGGCTCCCCAATAATCACCTAGGCCGCCCTCTGAGCAGGATGGACAGTGGTTCCGAGGGCGGCCCCATCACTTGGGACAGCTCGTGGACCATCACAGACTGGCAAATGGTCTCACCCTGTCCTGTTTTCTTTGTTTTATCGCCCCCTACTGAGGGCAACCCTCCAACGGATCCCCAGCTCCCAAAATGCTACCAGAAGAACATGAAGACCCAAAGACCCCTGAGTTGGGTATTTCAATGCTCAAAACAAGAACGATGCCCTCCAGTGCCTGCTGCGCTATTGAAAATTCAAGAATGTCCAGCAGACTCTGTCGCGATCAACAGAGTACCCAGCCGTCCAGGGAGAAGAGCAGCATTACTATTCCTAGGATCAATAATGGCAGCAACGGCCACCCTTTAGTGCTAATTATGGTCCAGGCACTGCCATAAGCAATCTTAACTTGCTTGATCTCATCAAATTCTTGTCCCTGAGAGGCATTGCCTGAAGTCCTGAGTTGGTGAGGGGCAGAGCCGGGGCTCCAAATTCAGAGCTGACACCAAAGTCCACCTCACCACAACAAGGTACCACTGACCGTGGGCATTCTGGGAGGTTCTAGAGGCCATGACATCTAACCTTCTCCCTGACCCTAACAGATGCAACTCTGGCTGGTGGCCGCCTGGCCTCTGCTCTGGGGTCTCCGGGGCCCAGGGTGAGGACTTGAGCCCCGGGCAGTCTTTACAGACCGACACTTCCTTCTTCCATCCCTGCAGTGGCCACGATGCAAAATCCCCGCGCCTCCCCAACTCCACTGCCTATAAGAAACACAGCCTCTGATGTGTCAAGGCCAGTTGAAGAAGACTAAGTGGAAGTTTACTAGTGAATCTGGTGGGAAATCAAGAATGTATATTCTTGGGATCATTTTCTTTTTAAGTTTGTAAACACTATACGGTTACTTTTCCGCATTTCCGCAACAGAATGTGACCATAAAGAAGGAGCTCCCAAGCCCTTTCTGTTCCCAGGCCCTGTCCTGCAGGCCTTAGCAGGCCAGGACTGAGGCCTCCTCCCGAGTCCCGCCCCCCCCCCGCCCCCATCTTTTCACGACTAGAGTATGGAGGGTAGGGAGCGTGGGAGGGCTTGCACCGTTCCTTTTCCTAAACTCTCCCCAGGGGCAACCAGAGGGGCGCCTGCAGGAAGCCAGGATCGTGGGAAGGCAGTGCCACCACCCCCAACCGGGTCCTGCCCGGGAGGTCTTGCCCGCGTAGCCCGCACCCCCCTGCCGCCGCTCACCTGCACGAAGCCCCAGAGCGGGTGGAGCGCGCAGTGCAGCAGCAGAGAAGGCCAGCAGCAGCCCCGGCGCAGCACCAAGTCCCGGAGGAGCATCTCGGCCCGCGGCACCTGCACGCTCTCGGGGCGAACTGTTAGGGGAGCAAAGTCCTGGTCAGGCGGGCGCCGCGCGGGCACCATCGCCCGCGCGCACCCGCACACGTAGCAGTCCTGGTCCGGCGGGCACGCCCCGCACCCTGGGGCACCCTCATAAACCAAGACCGCCCCGTTCACTCCAGCTTGCACATTCGCTGACCCTTCGGGTACGCTCAACAGAAGCCGGCATCCCGGAACACTCCGTCCTGGTGCACGCCCCCAGAACCTTGTGTGTCTGTCTTGGCCCCGTGCACACCCATGGGATCCTGCGTGCACACTTTGGCCCCATGCACACCTCCAGAAACAGCTAAGCACACTTAACCTAGCCCAGCGCATCTCCCCAGAAACCTCCCCAGCCACGCACAACTCACTCCCACTGTGAGCACACTTCAAACCCCGCGGGCACCGCTCACCCTGCCTGCACACCCACAGAAACGGCTGTGCGCACCCACCGACTCCTGCCTGCATACTGCACACCCGCTGACCCTGCATGCACACACAACCCCGGGAAATCACACGCTGCGTGCACCCTCTCTGCCCCGCGGGCCCTCACTGCGCACACTGCAACAGAGGCACCTCCGTGCGCACCCCATTCGCCCTCGCGCGCTCGCCCCAGCCCGGGCCTCCCGCTTCAGGGCGTGAGCCTCCCTCTGGCCTCCCTCTCCTCCCGCACCCCTCCAGCGCCTCACGCCACCTTGCCTGGCGGCGGCCCCAGCCGATCCTCGGCGCGGGGAAGGGAGGTCCGCGCTCCCCCCGCGGCAGACTGTCCCCCAGCCGCCGGACGGCCCCCATTTAAAGCCAGCCGCCTCCCCGGTCCCCCCGCCCTCTAGGCGGGGCCTTGGTCCTCACCCTGGCGACTGCGCGGGCGCCTGGGGGCTTCACATGCCGGGGAGGAGCGCCGGGCACTGGAGCAAAAGTTTGCGCGCGGCTGGGGCCTCGCGGGGGGCCGGACGCTGCGCGCCCGCACGGGGCGCAGGGCGCGGCGGCTCCGGGCGGCTCCCGGCCGCGCGCGGGTCGGGAGGGGCGGCACCCCGAGCCCGGGGCCGGGGCCGGGGCGGGCGGCCGAGGCGGAGGGGAGGGCGGGGAAAGTCTCCTCCGAGCCGCCGGGAGCCGGCGGCGCGAGCCTCCCCGGATCCCCGCCCTTGCCGGTGGCGCCGCGCGGCTGCCCGGGGCGCGGGGGTGCCCGAGCTCTCCTCGCCCGGCCCGCCGGCCCGCGGGAGGCGCTGCCCGGGAGCGCCCGCTCGGGCAGCAGGGCCGCGGGCGGAGGCGGAATCAATAATGCACGAAAAAGGAAAACAGACGTGAGCCTCGCCAGAGCCTCGCCCGCCTCCCGCCCGGAGCTGCGCTCCCGCCCGCGCTCCCCGCCGCCGCCGCCAGCGCCGCTGCAGTGATTCCTCGTCTCCATCTAGCGAGGCTATTGTGTATTGGGAGCGTAATAATTTATTTATTCACCCGCGAGGAGAGGACTCCCAACCCCGGGGCGTCTTGCTCCACGCCCGCCCTTCCCCCCACACCCCCGAGTTTCTCCGGGGCGGCGGGAAGGGGCAAGGACTGAGTCTAGGAGACCCCTTCCTGCGCTCCGTCCTCGCCAACTGTGGCCCTTCCCCCTCCCCATTCGGCTCCCCTGGGTGTCGGGGCTCGAAGGGGGCAAGGCGGGCCTCCTGGGGCCAAGAGCCCTGTGGTCCCTTCTGGAGTCTCAGCGCAGGGACCTCTCCCAACACACGCTACGTCTGGGAGGGAGTTGCCTGGGGCCCTGGGGAGGACCCCTCCACCCTCCACCCCTGCGCTTCCCCCACCGCTTACAACTCCAACATTATCAACAAGTCGGTCTCTAAGCAGCGGGTCAGGTTCAAACCCCCGGGCCCCTGGCCTCCCAGGCCGCACCGCAGGTATGCGCAGCCGAACTGTTTGTATCGGTGTAAGCGCTGCCCCGCTGACCAGTTCCCAGGCCTGTTTCTTGGGGACCTCTTTCATGAAGAGTATTGACCCAAGACTGTTCTCCATGTAAACTCTTGAGAGTCACATCTGAACGAAGGAGATGCAGGGGGAGCAACGTGTACGGGACTCTGTGCCTTCCCCCAAGAGCCCGGGGTCCGGCCAGGGGGGCAGATAATGAAATTAGCCAGGCTGCCCTCCAAGGAAAGGGCCTGCTGTGAGCCGGGGATAGAGGACTGTAGACCAGGCAGCCGGCTTCCAGATTAAAGTGGCCTCTGGGAGTGGGGGAGTATGTCACGTGTTGGGAATCCCTTGGGCAAAGAGGTGGAGATACCCGTTCTTCATTCATTCATTCACTCACTCACTCATTCATTCATACATAGTGTCTGTGAGGGTCTGCTAAGGGCCAGACGGAGCACTTGAGGAGGGGTATATACCGCAGGGCACAAATGACAAATCGGTGCTGCCCTCGATGACAACCATGAAGGGAGGAGGGATGGTAAGAAACTATGGGGAGGGGGAGCTTCCCAGGTGACTTTCTCTGCCAGTAGCTTGAAGTAGGAGGATGAGTCACAAAATTGAGCCACTGTTCATCAGCTGAGGTCAAAATAACATTGATTATGTTAATGCCTTTCTGCTTAAATTGTGCTCAGTTCGTGATTTCAGTCTTTAGATGTGACAGCGACCTGTCATGTTTGTACGCGGAGCTCTTTACTGCCTGAGAAAAAATGTGCTTCGTATCACATTTTAATGCCATTCTCACAGCTCTTCGAGGTAAAGGTTATTGCTCCACTCGGCAGGTTCAGAGACGTGAGGAGCGGGCCCGGATCACACAGCTGCTCACCTGGGGCTCAGAGGGACTGACCCCCAGGCCGTCGTTCCGTTCTCTGGAAGGACCTGGGCAGGTTTTGTTCGTCAGAAAGCCTGCGTTATACATTCTGGTCTTCAGTTCTCCTGTGCTGGACCCGCTCTGTGTACCTCTGGAGAGTCACGTGGCCCCAGAGCCTCCTGGCCCCTCCTCACACTGGAGAACATCCCAGCCAGATGGTGAAGACCAGCCTCGGGCTTGGGCCCCCTCAACCCATAGCAGGGCTGAGGGACGCTCTGGTTTCTTTCATCCTTTCTGGACTCCAGTGGCAACCATACACCACAGGCCCAAGATTGCCTACAGGGGACTGAGTAATGACTCAGAAATGCAGGGCAAATTTTGACCAGTGAAAGACAAGAGGAAAGACCTCATGCATGTACCGTAGTGGTCTCACGGGGCCGTCAGGAGATTCCAGGAGGCATGACTGAGCAGAGGGCCGTGTATTCTTCTCAATCTTTTTTTTTTTTTTTTTTTTG